>LFIW01000748.1:0-283765 GCA_001625285.1 Colletotrichum incanum
GTCCTCATGTCCAAAGAGAACAGCTCCAATCATGTTCATTGGCCCGTTGAAAGTGTGCCATCCCCCCCCCCCCCCCCCCCCCCCCCCCCCCCCCCCCCCCAACCTCAGTCAACTTTGGTCCGACTTGTGCGGTTCGCAACGTCCTTACCCCGCCTTCGAGCTCTCTCTCAATCACTTCTCTCCAATCAATCAGCCTTTTCTAACGAGTGCTCGCGGTCGCAGTATCCTTTCCCCGTGTCAACTCCAACACCGATACAATGGCCACCACTACCAACAACGGCGCTGTCGACCAGCTCGCCAACGACCTGAGCAACGCCTCGCTCAACGGCGCTGACTCCAAGAACGCTCCCGCTATCAACACCAACGTTGAGTCTGGCGCTCAGGGCGACAATGCCGACGCCGCTGGCCCTACCCCCAGCTCGGCTGCCCCCCACCCCCAGGCCTCTGCCTCTCTCTACGTCGGCGAGCTCGACCCCTCCGTTACCGAGGCTATGCTCTTCGAGCTCTTCTCCCAGATTGGCTCCGTCGCTTCCATTCGTGTCTGCCGTGATGCGGTTACCCGCCGCTCTCTTGGCTACGCGTACGTGAACTACAACACCACCTCCGATGGTGAGAAGGCTCTCGAGGAGCTCAACTATACTCTCATCAAGGGCCGTCCCTGCCGTATCATGTGGTCTCAGCGTGACCCCGCCCTCCGCAAGACCGGTCAGGGCAACGTCTTCATCAAGAACCTCGACGTCGCCATTGACAACAAGGCCCTGCACGACACCTTCGCTGCCTTCGGCAACATCCTGAGCTGCAAGGTCGCCCAAGACGAGAACGGCAACTCCAAGGGCTACGGATTCGTTCATTACGAGACGGATGAGGCTGCTTCCCAGGCCATCAAGCACGTTAACGGCATGCTTCTCAACGAGAAGAAGGTCTACGTCGGTCACCACATCCCCAAGAAGGACCGCCAGAGCAAGTTCGAGGAGATGAAGGCCAACTTCACCAACATCTACGTCAAGAACATCCCCAACGAGGTTACTGACGACGAGTTCCGCGACCTCTTCACCGCCTTCGGTGATGTCACCTCTTCCTCGCTCGCCCGCGATCAGGAGGGCAAGAGCCGTGGCTTCGGTTTCGTCAACTTCACCACCCACGAGGCCGCCGCCAAGGCTGTCGAGGACCTCAACGGCAAGGACTTCCGCGGACAGGACTTGTACGTTGGCCGAGCCCAGAAGAAGCACGAGCGCGAGGAGGAATTGCGCAAGTCTTACGAAGCTGCTCGCATGGAGAAGGCCAACAAGTACCAGGGCGTCAACCTGTACATCAAGAACCTTGACGACGAGGTTGACGATGAGAAGCTCCGCCAGCTTTTCGCCGACTTCGGCCCCATCACCTCCGCCAAGGTCATGCGCGACAACGCTACCGACTCCGGCAATGAGGACGAGGGTTCCTCCGAGGAGAAGGAGGACAAGAAGGAGGACAAGAAGGAGGAGGACGAGGAGAAGGCCGAGGAGGTGAAGACCGAGGAGAAGGAGGATGCCGACAAGAAGACCGAGAAGAAGTCGGACAAGAAGCCCCACGGTAAGAGCAAGGGCTTTGGCTTCGTCTGCTTCAGCAACCCCGACGATGCCACCAAGGCCGTCGCCGAGATGAACCAGCGCATGGTCAACGGCAAGCCCCTCTACGTCGCCCTTGCCCAGCGGAAGGACGTTCGCAAGAGCCAGCTCGAGGCTAGCATCCAGGCTCGCAACCAGCTCCGCATGCAGCAGGCCGCCGCTGCCGCCGGTATGCCCCAGCAGTACATGCAGCCCCCTGTCTTCTACGCCGCTGGCCAGCAGCCTGTCTTCCCCCAGGGTGGTCGCGGGATGGCCTTCCCCCAGCCCGGTATGGCCATGCCTGCGGTCCAGGGCGGCCGCCCCGGTCAGTTCCCCGGCGGTTACCCCCAGCAGGGCGGACGTGGTGGCCTTCCCCAGCAGATGCCCCCCGTCTACGGCATCCCCGGCCAGTTCCCCCCGGGTGCTCCCTACCCCCAGCCCGGCAACCCCCAGTTCCTCGCTGCCATCCAGCAGGTTCAGCAGGCTACCATGGGCGGCGGCCGTGGCGGTCCCCAGGGCGGTCGTGGCCCCGTTCCCCAGGGTATGCCCATGCCCGGCCCTGGTATGCCCGGCTTCCCTCCCAACGCCCGCCAGGGCGGCAACCAGCCCGGCGCCGGTCGCGGTGCCAACCCCAACGCTCCTCGCAACGCCCCCTTCCCCCAGGGTGGACGCGGAGCTCCCGCCCAGGACCTCAACAGCGGCAGCCTCATCCAGCAGCAGCTCGCTGCCGCTGGTGGCAACCCCGGCCAGCAGAAGCAGATCCTTGGTGAGGTCATCTTCCCCAAGATCCAGGCCATCCAGCCCGAGCTCGCCGGCAAGATCACTGGTATGCTCCTCGAGATGGATAACGCTGAGCTTGTTAACCTGTAAGTTATCACAACCCTAAAGGCTCGCCAAACTCTCACTAACAGTTCACAGCATCGAGGATGAGTCCGCTCTCAAGGCCAAGGTCGACGAGGCCCTCGGTGTCTACGAGGAGTACATCAAGGCCCAGGGTGGCGAGGAGGGCGAGAAGAAGGCCGAGGAGACCAAGGCTTAAGCCATCTCTTCGACTATCACGCAACGTCATGAGCATGATTTCCTTATGTTATCATACCCCTTGTTATCGGGCATCCTTTCGACGACCAGTGAGCACAACGACGACGCTCATGAGGTCATTGCTCAACACGGATTGGGAAAAGTTATTTGGAACGAGGCGGCATAATCGACTGCATTTTTAACGCCAAAGGGATCTCCACGACATGCTTTGTCACGTTGACAGATTGTTGCAAGATCCGTCTTCGAACGTCCCCAAGGCTTGCATGTATGGATAGACTTCTTCACTGCCTCGTGGGCAGGGAGAGTGGCGGTTTCCCCGCGGGCGGCCCCCTGTTCTCTTTCTGCTGGGAAGGCTCGTTGGGATGCGTCGTTTGCTGCTCCGCAGTATGGTTCTCCAGGAAGGCGTTTTACGGTTGTATGTTTGAGTCGCGCGAGTTGCCTGGCTTCGCTCGCTTGCGATGGCACCAATACCCCCACACAGAACGGTACTCGTTTCTTCAGGCAAACAGGCAGGTGGTGGTTATGAGGGAGGGAGAGTGGGTGGGAAAGTATTTCCTAATAGAAAGTTCACAAGTAACCCCCTTTGTGTCTTCCCTATGGTGATGGTGATGTGTGATGTCCCGACTGGAGTGCATCAGTTTGGCACTCGTCTCCGCCGCTCGTCAAACATTTCTGATCTGATCCCGTTGATATACGGCTAAACAGTTGTAGCTTGACATGGCCGTCTCATCCTATGAACTTCTAACCTTGTTTTGTGTTCCCAACGTGAGATAAGCTCCCGCGTCAATCTTCTCGTTAGCGGCCTACTATTAAGAATCTACGATGCTAGCATTCAACTATTGGCAAAATCACGGTGTCTATCCTGCGTAGAGATAGATTGAGTCCTTCGTGGCCGAGTTCCGTGCCCCCCCCGCCTTCACTCTTCGACGCTTCATCTCATGGAACCTCGACTTGTCTAGGACCAGGACTCCCAAGTCTCTGCCCGCCCTTTTGCCTATACACTGAGCAAGGCGGCCTCTCCTCTGCCAGTTTCATATCGCAACTATACCCAGCGACAATGGAAACTGGCAGCTCTTGGATTGAGATGTGCGGTTTGAAGCCGATCTGCTGGAGTAGGGCTCTGTGGCGGGGCGTCGAACCAACCCGTCCATCCCGCGACCTGCCAACGATACGAGCTGAGCGCTCGTACCTCTTCAGTCATCCCTTCCATCTTTCTCCGTCGGGGCATCGCATCCTGAATAAACCAAAGACGACACAGAGAGCCAGAGACAACCGACAGACATCTGGACTTGGCCCCTCTGCAAACACCCCCCACCTAGCCAGGCTGGCTGGCTTTCTCGGACCGCCCGACGGCGTTAACCCGCATCCTCCAATACCCAATGCCTTCGATGCCTAATGGCTCTGGCTGGTTCAGTTCCATGAAGACGCCGCAGGAGGTCTCGTTTATGTATCAAAAGAAAAGGCGGTGCAAATCACGTGAAGTTAGCCTGCCGCACGTAGTCGGGCGACCTAATATCCGCCAACTATGTTTTCCATGTAGAAGGGCCTCTCGACCCGTTGGAACTTTCCGCCGCCGCAACAGCAGTCTGGGGAAAAGAGCGAGCGAGTTATCCCGTAGTGTCCTCATGTCCAAAGAGAACAGCTCCAATCATGTTCATTGGCCCGTTGAAAGTGTGCCATCCCCCCCCCCCCCCCCCCCAATCGCCGCGTCACCCCGTCTCTGGCAGAGCATTCGCCTCTAAAAGCCCACACGAGCCAAAACCCAACAGGCTAAAGCCACCGGGACCGGCGCAATGGAACATCGCACCGTCCTCCCTCTTCCGCCAGTCAGCATCTTCCTCCATGCCCGTTGGTTGTTTGTTACCTCCCGAGTACCCCCGAAGACGACCAGGCACAACAGCGACCAAAGTCCTGCTGTAAAGCTCTCGCCTCTCGAACGGTTTCAAGGAGGCATGAAGCATCAGCCGTCAGTTGGCCACTCAGGCCTATCTTGTCTCATGACTCCCAAGAGTTTCAAGGGAACAAAATCTGGTGTTGGTTGCCTGGGCGTGAAATTGACGCCGAATAATGTCCTCACAGAGACGACAGCAATATGGCCGCGCTACAATCATGCCCTCGAGCCTGTCGCGCCGCAAGACGAGAGTTATCTGAACAGTATTCACATTCCGTAGTTCCATTTCCCTAGGTACAAAAGCCTTTCCCTACAAGAATCTCCAGTGCACACAAAAACAATCCGTGTCCCAAACTCCTGGCCCAACCAGCCTGAAAGACAAAGACACGTCCGTCCCTCTCTTCCCAAAAGCCGATGACGGAGGGCAGCGCCTCCGAGAACACTCCCTCGGTCTATCAGCCGAGTACGCCGGCATCTGTCAGTTATCTCACATACAGGTCTTTATTTCCTTCCAATACATGAAGTTTCTCCATGACCCCGTCCCCAACTCCGATGGAAATGCGCGCGAGACACCGTTGTCTCTTTCGGTGCTTTCGTCAATGTCTATCCAGTTCAGTAAAAACGCCGCGGGTGTTTTTCTCCAGGGTCCAAGTACGCCACGGCAGTATACAAGGGCAAGAAACAGCAAGGAGATGCAACCTCAAAGAGCGCAAGGTCGGAACAGTGCCCAACCCTCAGTCTCCTTACACTGTACGGTCATACGTCCGCTCCTCGATTAGACGGCGGTTGTTCCCTACACTCCCGTATAGCATCTCCATCAACTTGCCCTTCTGCCGCGTGCGCACTCCCTCGAGATGCCCGCCGACGTCTTCGAGCCCGCGAATCTGGTCGTCAAGAGTCAAGGTGCTCGAGTTGACGGACCTAACCAGTGGGCTGACAAGCTTGCGCCGCAGGTTCTCGAGGTTGGCCTTGAGCGCCATGAGTTTGCCGTTGTGCTCGACAAGGATGCTTTTGTTCCGCACTGTCTTCTCCCTCACATTCTGCAAAAGAAGACGATTGCGCTCATACTTGGCCACCTCGGCGGCGTTGGCACCTAAGATGCGCGTCCAGAGCGACGACAGCAGGTCGGCGTGCATGTCGTCTTGCGCCGAGGCTTCGCGGACGACGGTGCGGGCAAGATTGAGGAATTGATGGTCGATCGCCTCAAACAGAGCGAACAGGGCGAGGGAGTGTTGCAGTTCAGAGTTGATGGCGTCCTCGAGCACGGTAAGAAACTCGTTGAACGTGCGCTGGAGGGTGAGGCGGGTGCGCTGCGGGTTGGACATGCCGAAGATGTACCTCGAGAGGGAACCAAGGCGGGTCGGGGCGCCGAAGCCGTCCTCAAGGACGCCGGCTTCGGAGAGGAGGTTGTGAATATTGTCAAAAGCGGCGGTGAAGGGGGACGACGGAAGGTGTTGGACTTGGGAGAGCTCTCTGCGCGCCCAATCCATGACAATAAGAATGCTAAGGCAAGTGTCAGAATAAGAATATCCATGGGCGAATGACTTCAACTAACCCATCGATATCACCGTCGACGTTTGCGAAAAACTTGGTCAACTCAACAGCCAAAGTCTTGAGGCTGTCGCTGAGATCATCAAGCTCCTTCACGATGATGGGCGCAGACGTCATATTGCTGGAGCGCACACTCTCACCGAGATCCCAAACAGCGACACCCGTGGCCTGTAGATCGCCGACCTGCGATGCGCCGTTCTCGGAGAAGTAGATTAGTGGCTCGAATGAGCGCGCGATGCCCGCAACCTTGACCAGATCGGGAACTGGCTGTTGCGCGGCGGGCTGAAAGAGGTTGCGCGTCGCGGTGACGGCGAGCACAGCGACAAGGATGGACAAAATCGTGGACGACCATGAATGAGTTAGGAAGCGCCACTTTGAGCGGAAGAAGTGGACGAGCGCTTCGATTGGTTCTGTACGCTGCTGGACTTCTGCGCGCAATGCGAATCTGATGTCTATGGACGTTATCAGTCTCATATCCTTTCACAGCAATCACACATAAAACGAAGAGAGGGTTCACGCTCGAGATAAGGGGGCATACAGTTGTCTTGATTCAACGTGCCCTCCGACGGACTCGTCTCCTTCCATGGGATATCCTCCAACTTAATCGTTGTGTTCTCCATCTTGGGCTCGGGGCTCGGCGACCGTCCCTTGTCAGGACTCATGCTTCCCGTCGGCAACCTCGTGCGCATGGCCCTGCGCAGCACCGACTCGTGCTCGTCACCGTCGCTGTCATACTCGGGGCTCGACTCTCGCGACTTGGCGCCAAAGGAGTGGCGGGACGGTTGGAATGCGCCCAGGAGGTCATCACTCCTGCGCCAGAAGCCGCTGTCGCGGCTCCCGTTTCCGAGGCGGCGCCAGGCCGGAGGACTGTAGCCACCGACGGAGACTGAGTTTTCGGGGTCCGGGCCCAGGTCGCTCTCGTTGTCTTCGGACCGGAACCCCGAGTGCTGCGACGGGTAGCCGAACAAGTTCCCGGTCGTGGACCTCTTGTTCGGGGGCGGGGTCGTCGGCTCGAAGTCGCCCAAGGAGGCGTCTAAATGATCGAGAGGATCGAACGTCATCGCCGGTGGCTTCGTAGCCATCATCATAGTGCTGGTTGCGGTAGTGTTGGGAGGAATGGCGGTTGCTGCGACGGACGAGGGCGCCGCTTGCCTCGATGGGTGGTGCGGGTAGCGCCTTGTAAGTGGGTGGTGGCGGCAGAGGAGGCGCCTCGACTGCGGCCTCTGCGGACGTGGTCTTGGTGCTGCGACTTGTACGCTTGAAGTAGCCGATGTTGGGGACCAGGGTCGGCTTCCACGAGACCTGGACAATGTACAGGTAGACAAAGACGAATGATAAGGTCAAAGTTGCGACGTATGTGCTTGGAGCGATGGTGATGCTCAGCAGGGAAACGTTGTTGTTGACGGTAACCAACGACGGCATGGAAAACATGAGTAGGGGTGAGAGGTTCGGGTGCGCACCCCTTCACCGCAGTCGTCTCGGTATTGCGACAGAGACAGGCTTCTTTCTGCAGGGCCGGCGGCTGGGGGGGGAGAAGGTAGAGAGGTACCTTGTTGGTTCACGTAAGGTAGTGTATGTAGTTGCGCAGCGCAGGGTGAGCGGGGGGGAAGGTGAAGTGAAGGGGTTGTTTGTAAGTAGAGTACGGATAGAATGATCTTGAACTGATGTAGGTAACCGATCAGGGAGAGTGTAAGTCCAGCCCAATCTGAACCTGGCTTGACTTGATCGGGGAACGAATTGTGCGCGGGCGATAAGGGTGGGATGGTATGAGGAAAGGTTGAATTTGAGTATGGATCTAAGGTATGGTAAGGTGACAAACTGGCGGCCCTGACGGGATCGCTCTTTCGCTCACTCTCCTCTGTCACAAGACGGGAAGAGTGGGTAGAAGGAAAGGCAAATGCCCTGATTGAGAGTGAGTGGTCGCAAGAAACGTGGGAAAGACCAGAAAAAGCGGGAAAAGGTGCAACAGGCGGGCAGCAATCCAATGCCTTTGGGGGGGTTGCTTCCTCCCGTCGTCTTTTCTAATGCAGCACCCGCTGGATCCCCATGCTCTGCCGTACGACCATGCGAGCGAGTCGAAATCGAGAGGTTGGGAAGCTCCCGTATCCACTTGCCAGGTTCGAGGTCATCAGCCAATCACGGCCCACGTCAGTCAAGGGAGCGGCCGGATTTCAGGCCCTGGATTGGGTGGGAGGGGCTAGGGTGGGGCACTCACACCAAGCAGCTGAGGAGACTCAGGCTCAGGACCGAGGATTCACAGCAATGCAGGCCGAGTACGTACCTTACACAGTCGACGACCTCCCTCTCCCTCGTCTCTTTCACAACGCTCCCGACACGATTGTCTTCTCGTCCTTCGAATGGGACGCGGATTGATGAGCAACAGGGAACACGTCTCGACGCCACTTTCCCGGCCTCTCCTCTCTCTTTCTCTCCCGTTTTGCCCCCATCCTGTCCGTCTCTCACTCAACCATACACCCCCCCCTACGTCTGTGCGCGAGAAGCACTCGCGTCGTTCGTGTTTGAGGAAACAGGCGTGTCTGCCCCCCGGACGTTTAAGTGGTTGCAGCTCAGTCACGGGAACAGATGTCAGGACGAGAAGGGAAGGCGGGGTCCCCCTCTCCTCCTCTCAGCTCCCTCTCCCGCCTTTCGACGTAAACAAACAAACAACCGCATCAACCAACCGTGAACTCGCGCGCGATCAGAACCACTACTATGCAAGCTCGGGAGCATCCGATTCGACGACGACGCGCACCGGGGACGCTGGAGAGGCGGAGACGGTTCAAGATTACCTGACAGAACACACAAGAACTCAAGACACAACCCCTACCCAGTGGCACCTCATTACAGTAGTGTACAGAGCAGCAGCTGGCATTGCTGTCCCATGTCTATCAGGACAAACCTCAAACACTCGACTCTCAAAAAAGCACCCACGAACCCATCCCACCTATCCAGATGGGGACTTGAACCACCCCCCCTTGGCTTACTCCCTTCCTCTGGTTCGCCAGATTCACAATGATCTCCTCTTCCGAGTCCCTCTCAAAAGAGACCCAGAAAAAGCAACTGAGCTGGCCCCAATCAGCCACATTCATTATCTTATCACCCCGCACCGCCGCCCCACTCGCTGGGGTCTCTGTCACCAAATCAACTCTACCGCCGTCACCGACGGGACCCCCTGCGGACGACGAACCCATCCCCATCTCTGGTGACTCGATCATGACCATGGCAAGCGTCTGTTTGCCCTTGACTGAGGAACCGAATCCCTCTTCATTACTGCGTACTTGCTGGCAGTTATGCAAGCCATCAGCGCACGCATAAGTACGTCAACTGATTCTTCCGGGATTGCCGTCACTGAAGCTCGCCGAGATCGTCACCTCTAGTCGGCTCCTCACTTGCCTCACTATCAAACAGTCGACTCAGGAGAATGAAGCAAAGATTCCAAACAGTCTGTTACTGTAAATTTCTGCTATGCCGCTTTTGCAATAACGTGATCCGTCAAATTCCTACAACAAAAACCCGACAAGTCGTGCGTGGCATGTATCGACGCTGAACCACGCTTGCTCTCTGGGATCCCATCCCCCCAAAACAGAAGACCTTCCATAGAACGCCCTGAAACGCATCGAAGCGTTCGCCGCTCCGGGCCTACCACTTGGGCTGAAAGGCTCATAAAAAAACATGCGGAAAGGATGCCCTGCTGTCAGTTACAGGCTCTTTCTCCGTTCCTCCTGCTCCTCCTGCTCCGTCTGTCCTAGCTCCCGGTCCTCAAGGAACGATGCTCTTCTCGTACTGAAACGGTCCCAGAGCCCAGACAGCCTACGCCTCGGCGCCGGGTCCTTCTAGTCGATCTTCGCGTTGGCGAGGCTCTTGGCTCCGGGGTTGTTCAAGTCGTTGACCTGCTTTATGGTGCCTCTCTTGTACTTGCTCTTGTTACGGAGCCGCTTCCGAGCGACCATGACAGGAACCGAACTCTTGGTTACGAGGTAGTTCGAAAATGATCCGAGAATGACACTGTAAGGCCGTCAGCAAATGTCACCACACATCAATAGGAATATGCCCAGCACTCACCCTTTGAGGGCACTGCGGCCACGGCTGCCCAAGATCACCAACGTCGGGCTGACGAGATCAATCACCTCCGTGATCAGGTGCTTCGGATTCTTGCAGTGAATGACCTCTACAATAACCCGCACCTGCAGACGTGTCCGTCGCAACAAGCGCTCTACCCGTTCCTGAATGTCGTACACCGCACGGCGGCGCTCCTCCTCAGCTCGGCCGCGCTCCCTACTCGACGGTGCTGGTGACGATGAATCGCTGGCATTCAAAGCCGAGGCTCGCGGAAGGTGAGGATAAGACGGTCCACTTGTCATGCCTGGCGGCGGCGCCTTGTTGCTCGACATGGCATTGATGGCCGCAGCTTGTTCCTGGTGGGCTGCGCGCTCATCAGGAACCATGATTCCATCAGTCGAATAGATGCCGGTCTCTTCGTCCACACAGTAAATGCATATGAGAGTATCGCCGTCTCGCAAAACTGTGCCGATGGTCCATTCCAGGGCATGCGTTGACTCCTCGCTCAGGTCCGTGGCCACCAGGTACTTTCTCAACCTGTGATGCTCCTCCTCTGCCGCCTTCTGAATCTGATCGAACTCGCCACGCATGATGATGCGGAGAGTGCGGGAGAACTCTGCGTTATTGAGAATCTCCGTCCGGGAAAATGCTAGTCTCTGGGCGCGCTTGATGTCGTTCAGCTCCTCCTCATCATCTGAGTTCACGGCGGAAGCCATTCCCGAGCCGGGCTCGTTGTCGAACGCCGTGGTAGGGCGGACGCCGGCCTTGGGCTTCGCCTTCTCGCCGGTAGGCTTGGTGAGTGTAATGGAAGGTTCGTCTAGCAATGACTTGTACTGGTATTGTGGTTGCTTGGAAGAGACTGCAAGGCCTGAAAATTGGTCAGTATGTCGTCTGATTTCTCGGAAGGGGGTTGACTCACGCTCTTCCTCAGCAGCAGCAAGAAGACTGAGTGTCTTGCGGTCACCTTTGTTTGCCTCGGAAGACTTTGCACCGCTTTCTGAAGACCGAGGTGACATCTTACGTCCTCTCTGGTGCTCCTCATCCGAGGAGCTGCGCGCATCGTCGTCGCTGCTGTCCTCGAGCTCCTCCCCGTCGGGACTGAGGTAGTCTTTCGTCAGGCGGCCGACACCGGCTTCATCTACGCTTGACTTCTTGCGCCCAGCCAAACCCGAAAGACCGCCACCCGAGAATGCGAGGTTCGCATCAGACAATTTGCGGTAGGCTGTTGAGATGTCCACCACGCGACCGTCATCGAGGACAGCCGTGCCTGGGATCTGCTGAAAGCGACCGCTGACGTTTGGCGAGCGGGAGCGCATGCTCAGGCGACCATGAGGAGACTTGGATTTGCTGCCCTGGCCTCTGCTTGAGCTTCTTCCGCCGAGGTTGATGGATGGATTGCTAGCAATAGAACCATGGCGGGCCCTGTCGCCGGGAAGTACGATGCCAGGGATTTCGTTACCGCGCATGACATCAGCCATGACGCCGCCCGACTTCTTCGCGCCGGGTCCCTTACCACCTTGGGTGTTGCGCTTCGGCATGGCTTGTCCGATGTTGTTAGTAGCAATATCAGAGAATTGGTAGTCCAAAGTGGGATCCATGCGATTGGCAGCGGCGCGCGGGCCGAAGCTGGGCTTTTGAGAGTGAGAGTCGGAAAAGGTTCGTGGATGAGGCGCGCGAGATTCGACAGGAGAGCTGGGGCCAGCGCTGGCGGCTTGCTTGGGGGCCGATGTGTCGATATCAAGCATGCTTCGAACGGGTGGTGGAGGGCCGCTGATGTCCAGCATGCTGCGCACCGGCACGGCGTGCGTCCTGGCCGGGCTCTTCTTTCCAGTATCGTCGCCAACATCCAACATACTTCTCACAGGAGAGCGGGGCGACGTGTAGGGCGAGGGAGAGCGTGCCGAGACGGGCGAGCCTGGATTCCAGCTGGATCTATTGGCGGTACCCTCGAGAAGGGCCAGGACGTCCCTTCTCTCTTCGTCCAGCATGGCCTCCATGCTCATGGGTTGATGCGACATCTTGAAAGGGGCCGACAGTTGGTCTGCGTTCTTGGCGGGGTGGGTGCCTTCGTCGGCAATGCGTGGGCGTCGCCTGTGCGATGGAAGAGCGGGAACGAGTTGCCGGCTCGATGGTGCTGATGGTATCGTCTGCCGGAAATCAAATACGCGAGTTTGATTCGGGAAGGATTTTGCTCGTTTGTGGTTGTGATGAATCTAGCGGGGGATGATTTTGCGGTGTTGGCGTTGGCGGTGCAAGTTGTTCGGCAGAAACAGCATTGTGTAGGGGCAGTGAGGAGAGGTCGGTGTAGGCTTCCTAGATCATGGCTCCGGGGGGGACCAGATCAGAAGTGCGGAAGGTGTGCTGGGCGTGGAGGCCTAAATTAGCTTGTGAAGCACGAGTCGAGTTCGCCAAGACCGGTTGAAGGAGGAAGAAGAGCAATAGTAGCACCTAGGTAGAAGAGAGGAAACGAAAAAGGTGCGGTAGGTAAGAAACAACAAGGAGTTGGACGAAGGCAGCGCACACGTACGATTGGTAGCGGTGTTTGTGGATGGAGTAAGAGTAAGGTATCCTAGTCCAAGTCCAGCCCAATGTACCCCCCGTCTTGTTAGGTTCTCCCCAGTCAGTCGATGGTGGTGGTGGCAGTGGCAGCGCAAGCGCAGGCTGGGAACGAGCAAAATTTGTGGGGTTTTGCAGATGGATGGGAGAATAGACGGTGGAGGGTGCAGGCTGTTGAAGGGTGGAGAGAGAGGAGGAGGAGGAGGGAAGACGGCAGGGATCGGGGAGGGGTAGGTGCTCCGTTTTTAGCGTCGACATCTTGGCCTTTGGGAGTTGGCGGCGCCGTCTTTCTTTGCCTCTTTGTCACTTGAAAGCGAGTTTTGGTATGCGGCGCAAGAGGCAAGACAAGCGGCAGACTGCGCCGGAGAAATAGGCCTGGAGTCGCTTGTAGACCAGATCTTCAGCTTTCTCTCCGCCCTCTCTGCTTTGCCATCAGACGACCTGCGTCGACTTGCGCGGACGTGTGGAAAGCCCCTCTCAGGGACTGGAAGAGACCCATGAACTTGAGGGCAGGTCGCAGGAGATTTGCCCAATGGAACGGATCCGTGGATACCCTATCCGTCTCCAGTTCCAGCCCAGCGACCAGCCCAGCCCCATTCAGGCCCTTTCGAGTGGGCTCTTTGCTCCTCTCTGTTTCTCCCCCAGAAGCTGAAGATGATCGTCCATTCAACGCTGCAGCTCAGACACAGAGGCGCTGCTCACTTGTTCAGCGTCCCCATATCCGTATGAGTGCGCCGTCATCGCCCGTCTTGGTACCGACGGTACCTGCCCACTCTGGAAATACGGTGAGGTACACCTCCTCAATCCCAACCTCAGACTTGTACATAAGATGAGAGAGTTTGCATGTGAGTTTGTGCTTGTGTGGAAACCCGTTTGCCATCATTGTGCATTGTGCCCTGCGTGCAAACCGACTGTTCCCTCAAGCTGGGCTGCCTCTGGAAAACCCAATCCAAAGATGGGACGCACCCTCGCCCCGACTCTGACTTTTACATCTGCTGATGGATGCACGACATTGATATGCAACCCGTCCAAAGTGTATGACAACGCTATGCGCCTGTCCAAATTTCCCATCGTTGATCAACTGGCCACTCGGCTGTCAAGCTGGCTGTGTACGTACCCGACCCCAGCGATCTCTGTGCTTAAAACAAAAAACAACGGGAAAACAGCTGATGGGATCTGGGGACCACTTACAAAAAATGTCTCGATATTCGAACGAGATCGACAGGACTGGTTTTGGCACGCACTGCGGTGTGATGTAAGATGGCTGAGAAGGAGAGACTGCGAGGAATATCTCAATGCTGGTTTTAGAGAGGGAGAGAGAGAGAGAGAGAGAGAAGCCTGCCAGGAAAAGAACGAAATATTGGCCGCTTTGATGATCCGATGGCGCTGTACACGTGGTTCTGTGTAGCGGTAATCCTCGAACCATCCCAGGTTGAGAAAAACCGAGATGTAAGTCAGTGACGCATTCCCTGCTTGTCCCCACTACAGTTTGCGTGTCTGTGATTTTTCCCTCCGCCCCGGTGCGGTTTCTTATTGTGATTTTCAATCCTTTTTCTCTTCTTTTCTCTCCTTTCCCCTTCTCTTCCTCCGTACCGACGGGTCCTATCTTTCCCGGTCCTCATCGCCCGCGGCCTCCGTCATCTCCCGTACTGTCTCCAGGTCTTCGTCGTATTCTACTGGCATGTAGCGACGTGTAGCAACGGTGACTTTACACCTTACACAGTCCAGCATAGTGGGGTTTGCAGCGTGCAGTTGCACAGTGCGATGACGACGCTGGCGCCCATCGCCAAGAACACCCGCCTCTTGGCGACAAGACACCGGCAGCTTGCCTGCCGTGCACGATAGATGAGGTATCACTCGGACTCACTGTCGCCGGAGAGGTAGACGGCGCACTATCGGGGCGCCAAAGACGAAGCTCCGACTCCTGTCACGCACAACCCGCCTGGACGTCACTGTGGGCTGGAAAGAGTTCGTCACATGAACACCTTTAGGCTTTTGAATAATAGCGCCTCGCGGGAGCGGTTCGTGGCGGAGGCTGAGTCGTCGGAAATGGGGGGGATTCCCAACCGTCACGTTCAACCTCAACTCGTATGCGGGGTTCAATCGATATAGATCATGGTGTCGTCCGACTTTGTCTCTTCGATTTACGACAACATGTGTCATCAAGACGCCTCAGTAAAATAATGCGCAAGTGAGTCGGATCTCCAGTCATATCTGTCAGGACACAGAGGTAAAGAAAGGTTTGATGAGGAGAGACACTACTCCACCCTCCAGATTCGAGGCCTGCCTTTTACCCTTTAGCTAAAGAAAACCACGTCCGCCAGATCTTTGGCAGTATTCAAGGTACATTTCGACAGAGGAGGCAGTGCTGCGGCTCTCAAGTTGCCGCATTGTACTGCCGGAGCCAATCCTTCAGAGAATTACCCGTCTCCAAAAGCTCCTTCGTAGGCTACTGCCGGGTCATCACACATCCCGACTCCCCGATTCATACTTCCAAGCGATCAGAGGAAGAGTGAACAACAAAACATACGATCAAAAAGAATTCGCCTCACAACCCTGCCAGTTCGTAGAAGGAATTTGACGGGAAAGGGCTCCTCTCGAGCACTCAACACTGTTGGGATGAATATAGTACAATATACAGACTTTGCTTACACTTTTCCTGTCTCTTCAACAACGACAACAACAACAACAACAACAACAACAACAGCCCCCTACCGTCTCTACTTGCTGTTCGCCTTGACAGGCTTAACCGTCAAGTTGGCACGCGTCGCCGTGCCGAGCTTGTGCAGCGCCAGCCTCTTGTCCCAGACACCCGAGCGGCCCTCGACCACGGCGATAATCTCTTCGGCCATCCGGTGCGGGAACTGCGTCCGGCCACTGCCCTTGGACGGCTTCTTGTTGACCACGTCCAGGATCCACTGGAATGCCGCCCGCCGCCTCTGACGCACGGCCAGCGGCGCCGGCAGCTCCAGTGGGCGACCACCACCGGCTCCGCCCGCGATGCGGCGGATCTTGACCAGCGGCGCCACCGAGTCGACGGCCAACGTGAGGTATAGCACGGGGTTCAGCGGCAGGTGCGCTGGCGGCGGGGCACCGGGGAGGAGCGGGTATCGTGGGTTGATGATCGGGGGAGGGGAGGTTCGGAGGAAGTTGAGGACCATGGCCATGTTCTGCAAAGCGCGCTCGTTAGCATACGTCGTTCCTTCCGCACGCAGAACCTCGAGACTGCACATGGAGATGAACTCACTCTTTGCGCCTGGGCCTTTTTGCCGTCCCGCATCATCAGGTTGGTCAGCTGGTCGAGCACAGGGTGGTATCGAGACTTCAGGTGGCTGTGCGGCGGCAGAGGCAGCTTCGGCAGCGGGAACTTGTAGCTCGGGGGCTGCGGCGTCGCAACCTCCATCTCCTCGGCATTGGTAAGCAGTCCGCCGGAGGCCAGGACCTCGAGGTCGCGGAGGGGATCGCCGTTCGACGGTGTAGGGGGGATGGCGCCTTCGTTGTAGAGCGCCTGCTCCTGGGCTTCCGTCAGGCCACCCTCGAGCCCGGCGCTCTGTCCCTTCGCGGCGGCGGCGAGCTCTTCCAACGCTGCGGCGGCCTCGTCTGTTGTTGACTGTGCACAGCCCGTCAGCTGTTCTGTCTCTCCTCCCTCGTCACGGCATCGTCCTGGGTGTTCCGTCATCGGTCGTGTCTCCATACCTGTTGTCCCGTTGCAGACTCGGGGGCATTCTGGCTCTGAGGAAAAGCCGCGTTCTCAGACGGCCTCAACGTCGGAGGCTGGCTCCTTTCGCCCTTGCGTTCGTCCGCATAGCCTCGTCTCGTAGCGGCCCAGACCAGAGGTTCCTGTCGGGGGGCCAGGGGTCGGGAGCGCAGCACGAGCGCCCGGCCGGCTGTTCGCAGGCTCGGCCGCAGAGACATGACTTCTCTAAAACCGATACGTTCCGAGAGCGTAGACCGCCAATTGAGGTATGCCGGGGCGTTATCGAGCTGTTCGGTGGTGGTAAGGAAGTGTCGCCTGGGGGCCGTTTCGACGGGTTTGAATCGCAGCCAATCCGTGATCCACGAAAATTATTGAGTCGCGCGGCTGTTGCCGCTCCACACCTCCCAATTGTTCTCTGCTTACCTACACTTGCAAGATTGAGCTTTCCCAGCTTTCGACGGATAAACAGTAGCGCCGCGCCCCCGACCTCAAGCGTCCAATCTTCCAGGCCCCAACCCGGTCAGAAGTCGGACGGGCCCGTGCCGTCCACCGACGACCTCCACTCCCTTACCTAAGCTCAGCCCCCTCCCATCATCACCCTCCCGCTATCTGCATGGTTCACCGAAGAGATGCAGACCTTCTTCACCAATGCCACCACACCTTTTCACAATGAACCTGGCTTGCCTTGCTTGCTCGAGCCAGCCAGTCACAACACTTTCCTTCGAAAGCAGCTGTAGGCCCTTTTGATCCGAGCCAAATATCTCGCGAAGCCCCGAAACCAACGTCCCCATCCCATCCTATTCGCATCACATCCGACCCAATCCGCAGGACAACCTGTCTTAAAACCCCTCTCTTATCCCTTGACCGATGCGCACGACGTCCACATGTCTACGAAATACCACATCTCCCCCGTGTACTGTGTATGGGTGGTGATGAGGGCACCCGCATGCGCCAATGGCTAATCACCTGAGCAACATGAGACTCAAGTTCCCGATGGCAATCGCCCATGTCGAAGGCCAGACTCAATCGCATCCCGCTCACATGTCGCAATGCGCCGCTTCTCACAGAACCACACACACGCAATCGCGACCCATGCTCTCCCTCTCCCTCTCTTACGACCCATCGCTGCATGCTGACCGAATGGGACAGTCACATCACCAAGGATGCGTGATCAAACCGCCGCCCATGCTGCAGAATGTGCGCAGACTCCTGCAGACGGCATTTAGCGGCTCTTTTCCTCCTTCCTTGCTTCCTCCTCGCCCTTGTCCTCTGCGTTCCACCTCTGCTTGTTTGCTTCCGCGTCGCAACGTTTGCCTATCTCTCTTGCGGGGGTGGGAGTTATTAACCCGTGTGTAGGTTTTTGGTTCAAGTTGTCATTCCGTTGACAACAACCTAGCGTAGCATATGATTAAGCTCCACGTTCACAAGCTGCATGCTGGGCAGTATTAGGGACCCGGAAGAGCTGGTTTTGGCGTAGGATCTGCCGCCGCCCCGTTGAGAGACCAGCTCCCTAGCTCGGTTTTTTTTTTTTTTTTTTTTTGGTCTTAGCCCAGAGGGAGGAGGGCCACTGCGGGCCAACGCCGCACCTACCTCCTTTCCTGCATTGGTGATAGCAGCACCAGAAAAGATGTCATCGAGTGGGAGAAACGGGCGAGAGAGTGTTCGCCCTGCCATGCCAATCGACACCCCTTCTGTTCCCGGCTTCCTTTGCTGGTTTTGTTGGGGTAAGCTGACCAGCACGAAGCCACTGATGTCTTTTCCCCTCGTAAACCGCCACAAGAGAATCAGTTTGGTCACGATAACGTGGAGAGATGTCCATTGCACGTGGATTTGAATGCAAGTGCTGCAAAGAAGTGGGTACGAGCTCACGGAAAAAAGGAAGCATTCTTCCTGTCGGTCCTCTCCTCACCTCTTTGGAAACATTGCGAAAGGGCCAGCTCGATCAACTCGAATCTTTTCTAATTACCTTTCCCACCGCGCATCCCTTGCCCTCGTGGTTGCTTTTCCCTCATAACGCCGCTTCGAAAAAAAAAACAATTTCCAAATTGCAACCAAATTAAGAACAAGGGCGGTATAGCAACACCGCCCAAAACAAAACAAAAAGCCCTCATGACCGTCGGCTGTCTGCCGGTCCTGTTTTGCCAAGGTTCTGTCTCGTGTCGGAATTTCTTCTCCAGACCATGTTTCCACCACGTCTGACACTGCGAGGAACACGGAGGGAAAAAGCCATGCTTGCCCTCCCACCCTTCCAAACTGGCCTGGTGGAAATGTTGTCGTGCGCCAATTCCCCTCAACCAGCTCAACACCCAGATTCTTCCCTTCGGAGTCCCAGTTGACCGTAGGTAGAAATGTAGTTGTACGCCGATATCCATAGTGTCCCCTTCTGCCGTGTGGCATTGGCCAATGTCTCCCAATCCCAACTCCGGATGTAATCGTACAAGTAACCAGTCGAATAAGGGACAAGGAAAAGCAAGGAATAAACGTAGAAAAAGGACGTCAAGTGCGACGCTTGACGATGATGCTCGAATGGTGTTCGCTGCGAGTTGCCGGTGTTTCGAAACGTATGTCTCCATATTGTTTTCACCAGCTGCCCCTGCTGTTCGCTGGCGAGCTGGGATTGGAACCGGTCAGGTAATTGAGTGCCATTTCGGCGGCGTCTTCCTTCGCGTTGTTGAGGTTTTTGCCATCGTACCAAAATCGTGCCGAGAGGGTGCGTCCGTGAACCGTTACTCGACTGGACCAAGCGGTGCGGCCGCCTACGGAAGAGAATAGTTAGCTACCTCAACATGGTTGGCAAGGAGATCTGGCTCCAAAACTTACCGCGTCGGTCAGAAACGATCTGGAAGACGGGAGGCAAGATGTTGGCCTCGCGGCAGGCGTCTGTTGAGTACTTGTCAGTCTTGTTGGGAACACTGAGATGGATGCGGTGCCGTTGTACCCTCAAGGCGCTCCTGCCAGGTTCCTCCTTGACTGTTGTACGAAGAAGCAGACATGGCAGCGCTCGTCGAGTAGGACTTGTTGGAGTACATGCAGTGCAATGTTATGCTTAAAGCAATAAAGACAGTCTCTAGATTTCGGGTGATGATTGGGGATAAGTCCGTGCCAGGAAGATGCTGTTGATGTATGTGTTGAAGTCGGTTGGGATCGGGGATACGTCTAGACAATCTATAGCGACAATTGGTAGTTCTTATACTCGGATCAGGTCGGCCGTGAAACGGATGGGGATATTCCCATTGGAGTAGAAAGATTATGATGTGGCAGGACAAGATTAGCTCGATGCTGTTCTGGAGGCAATGGGTTTGTTTGCACAACGAATGTAAAGATGGATAAGGAATCAGTTGGGCTGGTACCCTACGGCATGCTGCATCTTGGGATGGGTAGAGGTGGGAGGAGAGGAAAAGAAGGGGAGATGGGAGAAAAGGGACATGATCCAAAGAAGTAACGACACAACATCATCTCCCAATTCCGTTTGGGTTTAGAACGACAGGACCGCATCGATTTCTGTGTCCTTTCTTTTTCTCCATGCCCTGGTACTTGTCTCTGATGAGCAGCAGCGGCGGCGGCGGCGAGGAGAAGAGGGGTGTGCCACTTGGGTGTGAGTGCTTTTGCTTCGTCTGATGCCGGACCACTGACCAGACCGGCGGACGTGGGGAGTGTGGTAGTGGCGGCAGAACGTCGTGATAAACTTGGGCTCTTAGCGTCATATTTTTGGTTGGTTTTTTATTTTATCTTCCTTTATTTCTCAACCTTTTTTTCTTTTTTTTTTTCTTCTCTTTCTCTCACACACCCCTGGACACATGCTGGTCGTCGAACCCCCGCGTGGTCTACCGGTACATGGGTGCCGACAATCATGGGTTGATGAACAGGAAGCTAGGAAATATGGACTTGCGGGACTTGAGACAAGATGTTAGTAAGGTGAGGGAATACACGCTACTTCTGAAGGGAGACCAGGAATTGGACGCTTTGAGCGAGCAGCTGATTGGGACGTGGCTTGCCAGGCTCCCTTACCGGGCGCCCGGGGGGTCAAAACCAAACAGAGCTGGCGTGGAGTGCCGACCCGTCTGGATGGAAGAGGGAAATGATTGGGAGCTCCAAGCCGCAGAGACAAGGGCTCGTACACGGCTAGACGGGGGGAAGGGGTGGACGAACAGGCGAGGAGACGAATGGAGGGCCACAATGAGAACGATGGCAAGCAAAGTGCAAACGGTGGGAAAAGGCAGGGTGCGAGCTGACCAGGGGCAAGACTGGAATCCCCAGCCGAGGAAGGGAGAGGAAACGAAGGTTACGGAAAGCGGATGCACACAGCCTGAATGTATCCGTGGATAAGTGAAATGTGTATCTTGCCATGTACCAAGATACGTGCCTGGCGTGCTACATGGTACTTGTAGAGCTTTCGTGGAGATGCTCTCATCCTCGGGCGCAAAGCAAATAATGGACCGACGAATCAAGACGAATCGGTACGTGGTACAGATAGCGGAAAAGGGAGTGAGGGTAGGAATAGCAGCGAGGCTGGAGAGCTTGAGAGGAAGGGCTACGATGGCACCATGTCCACGCACTCAACGCTTCAGCCGACCCAGGCTAATCGCTTCCAGGGCTGGGACTGGGCTGGGTGGCAGTTGTTGATCGGTACATGAGGTATCTATTCTGTGGCAAGGGGAAGTAAAAGGTAAGAGTTTCGACAAGAATAGCACTGACATCAGATAACAAGCCGACGATTGGGCAATCAGGCCAAGGCAAAGCAAGAGAGAGGTAGAACCTGGGTTATGCACAGAGCACTGGGTACTGGCACCGAGCAGCTCTCAGAGCTCTGGGCTAGCAACGCCAGGGCCCTCTCCGGCGGCTTCAACTCCGCCAGCCGGTGAAGCGAAACGAACCGGGGTGGTAATGCTAAGCAGGCCGGGTGGTTGGGCAGGGGAATCGTGCTGCCTCCATACATTGCAATGAAAGGAAACTCGGTCAAGGACGTTTAGGCCTCATCGAGACCATCCTCACAACCATGGACTGACGTTGAAGCATGTCACTGCAAAGCAGGGGAGACAAAAAAGACCGTCGAGCCACGTCGATTTGATGCGCGATGCGCGATGCGGCAGGGAAAGGGCGGGGAGAGGCGAGTGTTGTATGTACCACGACACTGATGTGGTTAGTGGAGGGGGGGAAAGGGGGTGGGATCGGGCATCACTCGCTCCTCATCGTCATTTTTGGGGTGGGGTGGGAAGGAAGATCAGGGCAGGGCGAAGCAGGGCATTATGAGTAGGGCGGGCCAGACCACATAGTAGGATGATGACGGTTATGATGCCGCTGATGCTGTTGCTGATGAGGGAATTGTGAATTGTGAAAAGACGTATTGGCCTACGGTGGAGGAACCACACCGTGTGGTATCCGGAAGAGGACGAACATGTGGTTGTGTACGTAGAGCAGCTGCGTTGTGCTTCCCATGTGCTTGCGCTGTTTGTTCAGCTCCGCGCACCCATGCTGCACAGGAACACAACAATTGCCATGGCAGCTTGTGTGTCCCTAGGGCCAGCTAGGTACGTGCGGCTGCTTTTGCTGGCCTCAATGGCCCGTCGCTGGTTCGGGTTTAGGTCAGGTCCAGGGACATTGCCGGTGGTCGTGGCCGCAGTCGAAGGACGGGCGCCCGGGCGGGATCGCCCAGAGTGACAGGCGGCCGGCGGGTTTGTGCGAATGCAACTTGGATGCAGCTAAAGCAACACATACCGCACGAAGTCGTGTAGAGTAGACGAGGGAGCGCGCATCCCGTAGCTGAGAGACCACTGTGAGTACGGACGGATACCAGTCGCAGTGGCGGTCCAAGTTGGTCTGTGGAGAGGCATTGGTGGCCTTGGTGGCATCGGGGAATGAGAAGACCCCCAGCCGGAGGGTCCCTAGCTGCTTAGCCTGCGAGTCTAAGGAACCATCATGCTTCCCCGAAACGAAGGGAGCAGGAAGAGGGGTGTGATGGAACCGGGAAGCCGGGGAGCAGGGCGGTGTTGGCGGTTTGGGGGGCCGGGACGTTCGCTGGATGTGCTGGATCGTTGACTGGGTATGATGAAAGACGAGGAAATGTGTTTGAGAATGAGAGACAGCGCCAGACAGAGAGAGGAGTTTGGCGATGGTCAACTGGAGGCCAAGTGGAGCGAGGACAGTCGTGACGAAGTACGAATACATCATCCTGGTCTTGTTCTTCCCAGGTACCTACTCTCCACTCGGGCTGGTGCGGTAAGGTGGGTTGGAGACCAGAGTGACAGGCAATCAACATGTAAGGTAAGAACGGATACTACGCAACGGCCTAGTCGGCTAGCATCATGATTAGCATCCGGACGTGACAATGCGAAGCTTTGCCGGCGGTTTGATTGTTTCGTTTCGGTCTCGAGTCTCCATTGTCTGGTAGTGCCTGTCCAGTATCCGAAGAGTTCCTCTGCTCTCACCGTCTTTTCTTGTCTTTAAACTTTCTTCTGTTCGGACGGCAGTGAGAAGGGATGCTACTCTAGAACGGCTCAGCTGCCCCCCCGGGAGACATTCACTGCTTTGCCGGCACAGGCAATGCACACAGCCCATGCATGCTGTGTAAGGCAGCTTGTAAAACATGTTGATATGATGAGGAAGTCATGACAGAAGACGGACGGGGCACTCGGTGCTCTGGGCGCTCTCCAGGATTTGGAAACGACCGAACGGGTTGCGGGAAATCAGGAACAGACAGGGACGGGCTGGGTAGCTGGAGACAGGACAGATTGCATCGGCTTGCAGCAACAGTGCGCTCCCGGGACGACCATGAGAAGAAACAAGAAGAGAGAGGGAGAAAAAAGTAAGGAGAGAGGAGCCACGTAGCACAGCCCATCACCATGCCGTGTTGCAACGCATCCTTCCCGGGATTCAGGAGGTGCCCCAGTGACACCGGAAGACACGAGTGAACAGCGGGCACCAGCATGGACGAGGAGCAGGGTCCAGGGTCAGGGTTCCTCAGGCGAAAAGTTTCTGCCCCTGTCCCGGTCGCAAGGTCCTGTCCTCGAACTCAAAAT
The DNA here is from genome assembly GCA_001625285.1 of Colletotrichum incanum. Lineage (NCBI taxonomy): Eukaryota > Fungi > Ascomycota > Sordariomycetes > Glomerellales > Glomerellaceae > Colletotrichum > Colletotrichum incanum. Next base: position 23,392 of record LFIW01000748.1, read on the forward strand.
CGACAAGAAAACCCCGTCTCTTTCGATCCAGAGCAGCACCTCTGCCTGGCCACCACCTTCCACACCTAAATACGACCTCACATCCACCATCGTGTCCGGTCTGTGAGACCTCGTCCACGAAGCTTTGCTCTGCTTGCACCACATACGAGAAACTCAGTTTGTTCTTCACGTGCCACAAAAGCGGCTCACCGCGAGCCAACATTCCAAGGCCAGCAATATATCCCAGCCCGACCGGATCGGCACTGGCCAATGTTTGCTCGTGGATCGGCGTTTGCCCTTGGCAGGCCCTGACTAGGCACAGTAACAGGGGCGCCGGAAGTCAAGACAGTGCAGACGGACTGCAGGATGTGCGAGCGAGGCCAGGGTCCCATCTGGTTGAGAGGTGTTCTTGACCAACCCGTCGGGACCAGTTCCAACGTCCCCCGGACCTACCGCAACCCCTTTGCCTCGTTTTGCCCGCCGCCGACCCCGTGGCCCCGTGGCACTGTCCCTCTCTCTCTTTCTCAACATGGACGCTCTGACGTGCACCTATCGACCCATCTTAGACCGATAGTCGCTCCAATGTATGTCGGCGCATGGACGCTGTGTGGCTGCGTTGGGAGTTGGGGGATGCCCATCCGTGTAAGTCCATTGGAGACCATCGATCCGTACCTAACCATGATAACACCTACGAATCTTTGCTCTGCCACCCGAGCCCTTGTCGAAGCTACCTCACGGCAAGTTTCCGGGTTGGACAATCCGTATTAGCGCAACTGGTCCCTCCCCCCTCTCCCATCGACGGACTGCTGATGAGCGGTCAGTACCAATCCGGCAATCCAATCAAGCATTTGCGTTTCTCTGCGTTTGATCCCGCCAGCTTGGGTTGTTTGCCCGTAATCCGCAAAGAGACATAACACCAAGTCCTTGCTCATCGATGCCGTGTTGCTCTACACAGATTGCGAAGTCCATGACCTGGAGCGAGAGCCGCTATTGTCGGTTGTGAGACCTTGAACCATTTACCTGCCCCCATTCGCACCTACGACATTTTCATAGCGAAACCAACTTACCTACAATGTTTCCTTTTCTACGGCTTTACATATCCGAGTCTCACCCCCCCCCCTCCTCCTCCCAAGACATGCGCAGCATTGCGACCTAAAACTACCTGTGTCCGCACAACATGAGGTCGGCTTCCAATGACACTGAGACGGGGAAGCAGGAAGCCTCTGCGAGGATGCTGCGAGTCTCGGCGGAGTCCGCATACACGGCCATGCCCGAACCAGCATTATCGTCTATCAACATACCAACCGACGTTTGAGGCTGACGACATGTTCCTGCTGATCAGAAACCTCGCAGGTAGCGCAACTTGTCGATGGCCAAACCTGCCAGCGCCATTTAATCTATCGGGAGCGTGCAACTTCTTCTCGATCCTTCATCGCCCTGCGAGGCGCCGCCAACGCAGCAACGGCAGCTAAACCTGTTTGGATGCAAGAAGCCGGCGTCAAGTGTACATCTCCCGCCTATGTCTCACCTGAAGCCCTGTTTAAGTCGCGATACAGGTAGCCCGAGTACAGATACCCGAAATGAGGATGCTGCAACTCCCCACAGCCAAGCTGCTGCGCGATACATCAAACTCTGCTCAACCGAGCTACGTGTCGGTGCCAGAAGAAAACATTTCTTGGCCAAATTTGCCACATCATCTTTTTGGTGGCGGCTGGTTGCTTTCCCTCGTCCTTGTTCAGGACCACGTGGATCATCTATATGTTCTTCGCTACATATCATCGACCGCTCGGATGGCCGCACGGGAGCAAAAGAGCATCAATGATCGCGCTTGCATGGCTCGCAATCACGCAAACAAACAAAGCAACAGGCAGCCATGAGGCCTAGACACGAAGTAATCAAGAAGGTTTGGTTCAGGCCGATATCTGGGCGTTGGCAGGCTGACAACGCCGGAGGAAACCAGCAAATTGCATGTAGCGGATCGGGTCGGACGCCTCATCCGGAAGGAATCACAATGCTCGGTTCAACGACGGAAGGGCTAGATTGCAACCGTATTGAATAGCTGGCCCTTGCAACCCTTCCCGGTCTAGATCATGCGGACGCCAGGTCCTAGATACGAGTTGAAGGCGCGCCTCAATACAGCAACATTCGCCGACGTCCTTCATCGGCCCATGGAGCTCGATCGACAGCCAGCGATCTCGGCGACGAAGTGGCTGAGACCCTGGATGGAAGTTGACATGCAGCGGGTAAAAGCAACAGGGATCACCGTCTACGTCGTATCAAAAGATGTACGGTCTTCCGTTGGGCATGACCTGCTGCAGCCATGCTCGTCATCGTCTCGGTGGAGACACAACGGTTCGTAAGTGTCCTGGTCGCTTATTTGGCTGTATTTGCACTTCCTGGACCTTGGCATTGTTTGCCAGCCGGAAGAGGCCTGACTATCTGCTAGTCTGGATGACAAGCAGGTATCAGCCCGAGCCCATCACGTCGAAAGTCCCAACTCCCGCATTGTAGTGGGCCTGCCGTGTGTGACGGACATGTCGGGCTCCATACGGCCGCTTTGAGGGTTTCATTTGGGCTTCCACCCAGAGTGTTCCGTCCCCCCGGTCCGGCATCGGCCACCGGTGGGCAGTTATGCATCGTGTATTTCGCGTCAGGCAATGTTCCTGTGATGAATACGAGCCGCGGAATATCAAGGTCAAGTGCCACATGACGTCCCTTGACGTCGGATCCGCTTTGCGCAACATGTACGCTGTGGCACGAAAGACTCAAAGAGCCGCCAGATTGGGAGGCAGATGGGGCGATATCGATTCCAGGCATGCTCATCCAATCGTCAGTCGTGGGCACGGGCAGATGTGTTCGCCAACTGGCAGTCAGGTATCAATCAAACCCGGGGTGTGGGTGTGGGTGGGTGCGGCCGCCGGAAGCCTTGAGGTCGGCTGATGGATGAGATTCAGTGCGAATGGGATGGGAGCACAATATCACAGCTGACACGCCTGGGGGCGCCTTGAACACAAGAGAAAAAAGAGACTCGTGTGTGTATGTACGGTCTGGCCTGTCGGCTACCGGTTGGGTACTGACTGTGAAGACTAAAGGACATGAAGACTTGCTGTGTAACGGTCCCTTCTATCTCTTGATTAAGAGTGTGTGTTTCTCTGTCTGAATGCAAGAAAGCCTGAATGGTCTCCCAGGGATGAAGCCTTCTGGGTCCGGAAATAGTCCCGTGGACGGAATTTATGGTGCCATGTGAGACGGCAGACGGCGGTCTTTCCCCAGTCGCTCTAATCACAAACATAGCCTGGAAACGCGGGGGAGGAAATGGTGGAGGCCGAGTTACCTCGGTACGTCCCCACAGCCCCAAGGGGCCGATCGGGGGGCTGAGCGCATCGTCCTTCTCTCGACCGCCGGACTCCGAGTCAGCTACACTGCCGTCAGAGTCGTCGCTCTGTCCCTTTTTATTGTGGTGATGTCTGCTTCCTACACCATCTAGATTGGCGTTTCCGTTACGATATTCGTTGACCCTTTCCCTTCCCCGTCTCCTCCCCCGAGCGCATCTTCATTTGTGCCACCACATCGCTATCGAACAGAGAACGTGTCCCGATTTGCCCAAGATGCCTTTCGACACTGAGCTGACCCGACGGTTGGGTATCAAAGGTACGTCAGAGCCAGAACGGGGCGCGCGAGATGCACAACACATCCCGCAGGCGTCACCATGCGCCTGGTCGCTTCCCCGTCCATGGAGTCGCCGTCCCCTACTGCTTTGGCTGCGACGGAGGGACAACTCACGCTGACATGCTCTCTTCGCTCGCCTCACAGTGCCCATCGTCCAGGGCGGCATGCAGCACGTCGGTACAGCCGACCTCGCCTCGGCCGTCTCCAACGCCGGCGCCCTCGGCATCATTACCGCTCTCATCTTCCCAACCCCCGAAGAGCTGCGCAAGGAGATCCAGCGCTGCAAGACGCTGACGAGCCGCCCCTTCGCCGTCAACATCACCCTCCTCCCGGCCCTCGTGCCCCCAGACTACGCCGCCTACGCCCAGGTCGTCATTGATGAGGGCATCCGGATCGTCGAGACGGCCGGCAACTCCCCCGGCCCCGTCATCAAGCAGCTCAAGGCCGCCGGCGTCACCATCCTGCACAAGTGCACGACGATCCGCCATGCGCAGAGCGCCGTCAAGCTCGGCGTCGACTTCCTGAGCATTGACGGATTCGAGTGCGCCGGCCACGTCGGCGAGTCGGACATCACAAACTTCATTCTGCTGTCGCGCGCGCGGCAGTCGCTCAAGGTGCCCTTCATCGCCAGCGGCGGGTTCGCCGACGGCCAGGGGCTCGCGGCGGCACTGTGCCTCGGCGCGTGCGGCATCAACATGGGCACGCGCTTCATGTGCACGCTCGAGGCGCCGATCCACCACAAGATCAAGGAGGAGATCGTCAAGGCGCAAGAGACGGACACGGCACTGCTGCTGCGGCGGTGGAGGAACACGACGCGGCTGTACAAGAACAAGGTCACTGAGGAGGCCATCAAGGTCGAGCAGGAGAGCACGTCGGGCGAGTTCGCCGAGATCGCGCCGCTCGTGAGCGGGAAGCGAGGCAAGGAGGTGTTTATCACGGGCGATCCAGACTACGGCGTAAGTTTGCGGGGACCCGCTGCAGTGAAGAGGACGGTTGGGCTAACGTTCGTTACAGGTCTGGACGGCTGGACAGGTTATTGGGTTGATTCACGACATTCCATCGGTCAAGGACCTGGTTCCCAGAATAGAGAAGGAGGCGGAGGCCGCGCTCAGAGAGAGGCTGTCGCTCATCAAGCCGGCGGCCAAGTTGTAGAGAGCATGCTCTATTTTCTGACAAGATATAGAGATGTAGAACGATGCCCCTTGTATTATGATGAAACTATAAAGTCACGATGCTTTCCACTTCTCTCTTTTTCCTTTATGCGGCAGCCGTACGGTTGCGTGTCAAAATTTGGCTGCTGGACCCTGCGGGCGATGCTGTCATGGCGTCTCATGTAATTGGCTTTCCACCTGACGTTGACTCGCGGTGCATCTTCACATGTGACAAGTGGAAGAGGAATCCCCATATACGAAACCAACCCAACACGTGTCCGGCCATCAGGACAAAGCACCAAGTTCCTAGTAAACTGCCCAGCCTCTCCGGTGTCGTCCATACTGGGATGGTCAAGTCTAAAGATTAGTAAAACAGGCTACCACGGTTGCTCAGCCAAAGGCAGAGAGAAATCTCGTGACAGTACAGAAAGTAAAGAAAGGAAAAAGATGGGGGATCACCTGCTCAATATGCTTGTGACGCAAAACACTGGGGGCGGCAGGCGGGAATTGGAGAGCCCAAGAACCGCGGCGCCCAATGGCGGGCGGCTGTTCCCCCGCAAAGGCGGCCCTGGCAGCAGCAGTAGTAGCACCGAAAAAGTACGGGGGAGGCGGGAGCGTGGAGAATCGAAATGTCGCAGCGCAGCAACAGCCAGAAACAGGACGTTCTCCAGCATGTGAAAATCCCTAGCGCAGCTTCGAACGCCAGAGACGTGGGTCCCTCTCCGGAGTTTCGCATCCAATGCGGTGTGGAAGTGGGACGCTCTGCAAGAGCCTCGGTCGAGTGCTCCCAAGTGACCCCCAGCTGACATCAGCGCCGCCTCCGCCCCCCAAGCTTTCTCCAGCTAGACCAAAGGTCGAGGTGGCATTGCAGCTCGTCTTTGTCAGTACCCCCATTCTTCGACATCCGAGGCTCATTGTCCCTTCTGAGATCCGAGCCAGACATTCTTATCCGTTACAATTGTCCTACACTTTGGTACTGATATACTTTTCCCCTTCTACAACCTCCATTCCCTCCCCTCCCGTTTGTCTTTGCCTGATCCACCTACCGTCTTCATAATTCTTATTTGAAGCTTACACAACTATCACAATGGGTGGTGAGTATCAGCACCGCATACCGAAATCTCCCCTACTTTGCTAACTCGACATGCCCAAACAGCCCTCGAGAGATTGACTCAGCTTGGTGGCCAGTTCACCGCTGGCGGCAAGGACAAGATCCTCCAGAAGAACGCCGATGATGTATGCTTCACCCACGCCTCTCTGGCATTCCCTCGACAGCTCCTCTAACCGTCTCCCTCACAGGTCGTCGTCACCGCAGCCCTCCGCACGCCCTTCACCAAGGGTGGCAAGGGCGGCTTTAAGGACACCCAGGCCGCCGACCTTATGGCCGGCGCTCTCAAGGCCCTCCTCGAACGCTCCAAGATCGACCCCGCCCTTGTTGAGGACATCGCCGTCGGCACCGTCTTGGCCCCCGGCGGAGGTGCCACCGAGATGCGCGCCGCTGCTCTCGTCGCCGGCTTCCCCCAGACCACTGCCGTCCGCACCCTCAACCGCCAGTGCTCTTCCGGTCTCCAGGCCTCCGTCGATATCATCAACCAGATCAAGACGGGCATGATTGAAATTGGCATCGGCGCCGGTGTCGAGAGCATGTCCACCCAATACGGGTATGTCCACCTTTGCTTCTGTACCTAAAACTTCCCTATTGACTCGTTCTATTCCAGCCCCGGTGCCGTCTCCGAGTTCTCCGAAACCCTCGAAAACTTCCCCGAGGCCGCCAACTGCAAGGTCCCCATGGGCGTCCTCTCCGAGGACATGGCCCGCGACCTGGGCATCCCCCGCACCAAGCAGGATGCCTTCGCCGCGTCCTCGTACGCAAAGGCCACGAAGGCCCAGCAGGAGGGCCTCTTCGACCAGGAGATCGCCCCCCTCAAGGTCAAGTTCGAGGACCCCAAGTCTGGCGAGACGCGCGAGATCACCGTTGACAAGGACGATGGCATCCGCGCCGGCGTCACGGCCGAGTCGCTCGCCAAGATCAAGCCCGCCTTCGCCAAGGACGGCAGCATCCACGCCGGCAACGCCTCCCAGGTCTCTGACGGCGCCGCCGCCGTGCTTTTCATGAAGCGCTCCACCGCCGAGCGCCTCGGCCAGCCCATCCTCGGCAAGTTCGTGGCCGCCTCCATTGTCGGCCTGCCGCCCTTGCTCATGGGCCAGGGCCCGGCCAAGGCCATCCCCGTCGCCAACGCCAAGGCCGGCATCGCCACCGAGGACGTCGACATTTACGAGATCAACGAGGCCTTTGCCTCGCAGTGCCTGTGGAGCGCCGAGCAGCTCGGCATCCCTTTCGAGAAGGTCAACCCCAAGGGCGGCGCCATCGCCTTCGGTCACCCCCTAGGCTGCACCGGCGCGAGACAGATCTCCACGCTGCTGTACGAGCTCAAGCGGACGGGCAAGAAGATCGGCAACACGTCCATGTGTATCGGTACCGGTATGGGCATGAGCGCCGTGTGGGTTGCTGAGTAGACGGGACGATGATCCGAGATGAAGAAACTTTGTATTTTAGTTATAGCATTGGGCCTGGTTGTACACCAACAGAATGGTTCTTGGATTTAGGCGTATGAAATACGATGGTCTTATGATGTCTACATGATCTCCGGCTCTCGCGTGACGACTGCTATCTGCCTCATGCTCCGCTCCTGGTGAATCTGCTTATGTCTTTTTCTGATCGGTCGAGCGTGTTAGACTTTTGAACTGTGGAACAGGAGACGACAACCACTAGTCCACCCGGACGTCAAGACCATATATGCAAAGGCTCATCAGGATGAGCCGTTGAGGGAATTGCGAACAAGTTTCTACGATCCAGCCGCTCCACAATACGCATAACTTTCTTCCTCACGACAAGAGACCAAGCTCCAGCCCGCAATGAAAAAAAAGGAAGAAACGCCTGTCAGACGTCCATCGACACCCACCCCGACCGCGCGCCCGAAGGCAAGACCGCAGCCGGGGACGAGATCATCACCGCTCCCTATACAGCAGGACCATGAGGACCTTGCCGCCCCCCTTGCGGAGGGTGCGAGAGCAACCAGAGTTCTTCACTCTAGGGTGTCGAGGATATCACTCATCAACCAGGGTGGGATCTGTAGCTCCTTTAGGGAACCTAGAGGAGGTCGAACACTATAGAAATGATTCTCCTGTTGAAGCAGTTAGCGGGGCTGTTCCGTTCATGCGGGTTGCGGCTTGCTCGCGGGCCGGAAATGCAAAGTCAAAGGTAGGGGGTGAGACGTACTGAAGTATTGTCGACATAAGGAAAAAAAGAAGAGAAAAGGTAAAAATCGGCGCGAGGAGGACGGCGTTTTATAGAGGTTGAGATTTCGGGACCGGTGGGGCGGCGGTCGGGCGGGTCCCCACTGCTGGGTGAGAAAGCACCGAGTGCCTTCCGTTTGAAATTTTCGCGCGGTGGGGAACGGTCAGGAAGGAATGAGACGGATGGGTACCTGCATTAGAAAATGAAACGAAGTGGAAGAAGCTGCGCACCTCAGGCTGCGGGAAAGAAAGGAGGTTATTGGGTTTTGAGGGACTGGAAGTTGTGATGTGACTGAGGTGACGGGGGTGAGATGAGTGGTTGGATATCACAATTACACTTGCATCATAAAGGTGGAACAGAAACAACAGCAAAAACGGACAGGTGAGCAAAGCCTTTGGTCTCAAGAAAGTCATATTACAAGAAAGGTTAAATGAATCGCATCATGAGTTTGGGTGTTTGTCTACAACTCCCTGACTGAAATTTTGCGAGACTTTGACGGCGCGCAGCAATGGCTGCACTACTCAATTCACCATCTCACCTTCGCTACTAACTCGAAGCGTCAAGCTTGAAATGGTTTTGTGGTGTAGTTGGTTATCACGTCAGTCTAACACACTGAAGGTCTCCGGTTCAAGTCCGGGCGAAATCAATTTTTTTGCATTTGATATGTCTAATCTCGCTCAGAATACTGCGTCTCTATTCATAGGAAGTTTGGTTTATTTGTTCATTTCTTTTCGCCTCTGGATACCTCAAAGCGGCTATCTTTCTCCTCAATCGAGAGGAATCGCGATATGAAACAGGCATCTATTGGCCCACTCGTTTCATTCCCAGAAGCTCTAAGCTTATGGTTGTCCTAACATGTTATCTCGCCTGCCCTGGTCGCCTACTCAGTGTCTTCGGGTGACCATCGTGCTCAAGCACCCTATTATCATCTCCAGTGGGCAAGCAGGAAGGTTGTTCAATCCCTCCTAGCCTGAATGAGCAACGCTGTCGCCGTTTGGGAGCTTGACAATCGTATGCTCTGATGAGTTGTGGCAACAACGCCGGATCAAGTCAACGATATCCGCCCCTGCTGGTCTCTGTTTCGTACCTCGAACGCTTAGCAAGAGTGGAAAGAGAAAGCGTCTGATCCTCGAGATGCAAATTCATCAACAGCGACGACCCGCCAGGCTGCACCGGTGTTTGGTACCAACACCAAAGTCACTAGGGCTCCTCATTTCTCCTTGCGAAAATTCAACTTGTGTTCTCCCACATGTGATAGATGAGGAGTACGTCCGGCTGACAGCAAACTTCTCTATACACATGATCGACCGATGGCTGTCGAGCCTCGAGGCCCCTGGGCTGGTTACCTTAGGCGACTTCCATCCTTGAGCTATCGCCTGCTTCTATAAAGGCGCACCGTCAGGCGAATATCGGGTGAGGTAATCAGGGCTTATGAATGCGGGGTCCTAAAGTTTATAACTGTGGTCATTAGCATACCCTAGAACCGAGCAAGTCACTGGTGGTTTGATGCAGGCCTCCGGAACCAAGAACTCGCAAGTGTCAATCGTAGCGAAACATTCACCATGATCACTGCGTCTAGAACGTGTGAGAGGTGTATTACCACATTAGTCTCACAAACCTAATGTCTTCAATATTTGACGAACTTCTCTCGGTAAACGACTACTATCAGCTCATTCGTTTTAAAAAGAAATAAAGAAATATCAAATGGACACCCTGACGAACTACGTTCTCAACTCAGTGAATAGGCGGTAAAACAAAAGGCAAAAAGATAGGTTCTCCCCTTCCAGAATCGAACTAGAGACCTTTCGATGACAATGTAACCATTACAGTCGAACGTGATGAACCAACTACACCAAGGGGAGAAATCAAGGCTAAGCCTCGCTCGGTGGTTGGCAGCTCCGCCTCGCAATTTACTCAAGAGGGGTCATGACTCCATTCGCGTGATCAGTGCCCCCACCAGGTCTCCCATCAACAACCCCTGCACGTCAGCATTGCAACATTGATAGAGTCAACATGTTGTCTGTAGTGAATTTCGTCCTGGCCTTGTTACGTCAATAAACTCGCTGGGGCCCTTCTTTCCGCATCTCCTTGAGCTAGCGTTCCTCGCGTTACGTGTGTCCGTGATCTTCAATATGTGCACAAGTGGGGACATGGACCCTCGCAAACAGGCCTGCTATGCCATGGATATGAGTGAATTTCTAATTACTCTCTATGCTGCAGACACTTTCGAGGTCTAAGAAAGAGACATACTGGAAGTGAACATCCTTGGGTTTGAATGGGTTAAGTTACAAAAGAAGCGGTACCTTTGCGTCTTTTGTTTCCCCTCATGCTGCCATACTTCATTTTGGGTTTCGTTTTTATTTTGATGAGAGTTCGATGTATCGATTTGCTTCGAGAGAGATGTCGAGAAGTAAATCCTGTTCTGGACAGGCTTGAACACACCACTCAATTAAACTTCTAGGCTGAAGTACTTTGTAAAGATGACCACGTATCAGTCGGATCTTCTTGGTAGTCCCTGTTACGCGTTGCCCAGTCGTCACTGCAGAGACACACAGCTAAAAGTCCAGTTGCGGGGTGACAACACCGTAAGTATCATTATCGTACCTTTCCTTACAAAAACGTTTATTTATCCCATCGTATTACTATACAATCAATATTCAAGAAGAATATCAAAATGAAAACAACATGCTAGATATCTGTATTTGATCATGTGCTCAAGAAAAGCAAACCTCGTTACAGGCGACATCTTACGTCAATAAGATGAAATCAGGCGATCGATCAATGAAGTATTTAGGAAATGGCCCGCAATTTCATGCTGCTCCTCCTCGATCTGTTTCTGGTCTGTTCCTGATGTGCCTTTCATACATGATACAGACTGGAAAGTAAAACATTTCGCCTGTGGAGGCTAGAAGACAAACCTGGACGTGCCAGTGCCTACACAATCCTCCTGAGGGTCTTCTTATGTCTCTCTTCATATTACCATATAAACACACCATCTTGCACCCCGTAGTGAATGATAATCACAACCAGAGCATCGTGCGCACATGCCATGAAGCAGTGGTCAGCATACTCTTATAGTGTTCCGCTGTCGTGTGGGTGCTGAAGTCAGGATTTGCGAGCTCCAACAAGAGTTAGAAATGGGTGTCCTAAGCGATTGTCTTGTTTCGCTCTCGCCTTTGGTTGATACGTTATGATAGGCGGATAGAGAGAATAAAGACGGCAACCGCGGGTGAAGAGAAACCGGTTCGCCCTCGAGACCCAAGGCTTACATTACGCCTAGGATCTGGATTCTATGATCAAATCGTCGTGGTGCCACGCTCGTCATATAATGTGTGCGCAAGAGGTAGAAGGGGCGTGGCGAGACGGACTTTCACACAACACACACAACGCCGAACCTAGAGCATGTCTTATGGTATCATTGTCACCAGTACCTCCCAACAGCAGTCAAACAACCCCGTCGAGGGGAAACTTTCTCATCAACCTCTTAGACTCATCAGAATTCTTCAACCTGAGTCCCGATCCCCTTCTCCCTCGCAAGCTGAACCATGTGCATCCCGACCGCCAAATCCATCAACCCCAGCCCGACACTCTTATAAATCACGGTCCCGTCCCGGAGCCACTTGACCAGCGCGTCCTCCTTCTTGTGCTTGTCAGACGACCTCTGGCTCGAGCTTCGGCGCAGCATACTCGGCCCCCTGCTGCTGTGGCTGCCCGTAGTTGAGTCTTTGCTAATGGACGACCGCGAATCCGACGCAGACGCCTCGTCGGACCCCGTGAAAGCCGACTTGATGGACGGCGTGCCCGAGAAGTCGAGCTTGTCGAGCTCCGAGGGCGCGATGCTCGCCGTCTCGCCGACGGCCTCGGCCTCGGCGGCTTCCTCTTCCTCGTGCATGCGGCGGAGCATGATGAGTTCTCCAAGTCTGCGATCCCACGTTAGCTTTAACCGATCCTCAGCACATCTCCGCGGTCAGAAACTCACTCGACAAGCTGCGTCGGCTGCAGCCCAGCCGCGATGACCTCCCCAGCCTCTTTCAACGCCCCGTCCAACGTATCGACCACAATCACCCCGCCCTCGGGCGCATGCTTATGGAAATGCCAATGCGGCTTCTCGTGCTTCGTCGCCTGCAGCAGCAATCCCTCTGGCAACTCCCTCATCTTTGGCGTATAACTCCCGATTGCCGCCACCAGCCTCCCCTTCCTCCGCCCCTCGTGGTTCGTCAGCACCTCTGCCTCGAACAAATCCTCCGTCGACGGCGTGCAGCAGTAGACCACGTCCGCGTCGCGGATCTGCTCCCTCTGCAACCTCTTAAACTCCCCGTACCCGGGTGTGAGGATGCTGAACGTAGCCTCGGCCCAGCCCTCGCGCTCCTTGATGTGCTGGGGCACCTCGTAGAACTGCCGGAGGAAGACGCGCGCATGGTCCGAGAAGCGGCGGTTGATGACGTTGACGTGCTTAATGGTCGACCCGCGGATGAGCAGGGCCAGGCGGACATGCCAGTAGGCCTGGAGGCCGACGCCGAAGACCGTGACCGTCTTGACCTGCCCGCGGCGCGCGAGGAGACAAGTCGAGGTGAGGGCGGTGCGGAAGGCCGTCAGTGTCTTTGCGTGGAGGAAGCCGACTGGCTGTCCCTCGGGGGAAAGGAGGGTCACGGCGCCGGTGGGCTGGATGCTCGGTTTTGAGGGGTCTTGGGTAGCTTTGCCGGAGCTTAGGGTCACGACTGCGAGGCGGAGGGGTTTAGTTCGGGATGTGTGAGTCCTGCAGTGAGGGGCGTGTGAGACCTACCTTTGCAACCCATGCCCTGGGGGCCTACTGAGGGCATGTACAGGGTCGTCGCGCCGGTCTTGAGGTTTTCGGTTGAGATGCGCTCCGGTTGGTGATATGTGCCATCCTCGATGTTGTGGGTGTTGGTCGAGTACTCGTGGAGCGCTGTTGAGATGGTCTTCCTGAATCCCTCGAACTCGTCGGCGGTCAGGTCGGCCAAGATGGCCTTGATCTGATCGTCGGTGAGAACCGTCAAGACCATGACTTTTTTATGGAGTGAAAATGTTTGGAGTTCTAGTTTTGTTAGTGTGATACCGTAAAGGGAGGTTGAAAATGTTGGCTGATTAGACACGATGAGATGTTCAGTCTGTGCGATAATTGATCTTGAGCGGGGTTCCTCCCTATTTGCTGACTCGGGCTTACGGAGCTAACGCCGTATTGATTCATATATCAAAAAAGGGTTTTAAAAAGGGAACATTTCTTAATCACCTGTGGGTTGGTATGGACACTCAAGTCTGTACCGGCCGATCCGCGCCAAGATATATGGAAATAGGCGCCCCGCGATGTGCGAACGCTGTGTTATGATGTAATGGCCGCTTCTAGGTCTTCTGGTGCTGACTGACACCCGTTGATCTCCACATCACGCCGGCGTACGCACGTGTTCCATGAACCCCGGACGACAGTAAACTCTCGCGACTCTTTCGCAATCAAAATGCTTGGCGGAAGGTGTTACGGGTCAAGGAAACGGTGGGTGCATCACATTCGTCTTGGCGGCCGAATGCACAAGCGAGCTTGGCTGTCCGCTCTCTCACGGCCGGGAGCCGGGGGGGGGTTCCGGGGTGCGGGACGCCGGGATGTTGGAAGCAACGGAGGTGGTGCGCTGCCGGCTCCGAGCCGGTTGGGGATCTCGCGAGTCCGGGCCTACAAGGTAGACTTGTGGCCATAGACAGAATGCGGCCAGGTCAAATATAGGAGATCTGACAGACTTGCCTTCCGATCCCTAGACGCCGGCGTGAGGATCCAACAAAGGAGCGAATCACAAGTGCATCTCAAGGGCCAGCTGCCTGATTTCTGCCTGTTACGCTCCAAACCATGATGTCAGAGAAATATGCCCAGAAGGGGTAGGAACATGTAGAATCTAGAACGTCCGAAGACTGGACGGTTGTCAGAGCGAAGACTCTTCATCCAACACATTCAGCGACCAAGATTATACAACGAACCAAGAAATCAGAGACATAAGCATCAATGATGTCGTGCTCCTTCCTCTTCATCACGGCCAAAAACGCCGACGTCAAGCTCGTGAATCGGCTCCTCCTGACCCTCCGAGACTGGGAGTTCGGCGACGAGTCGACCTGGGATAACTTTGCTCTCGTCACCTCAAAAACGGACACACTCCCTGTGGACCTGGAACCAACGCAGCCGCCTCTGCAAGAGTTCCCCCAGAACGAATGGGAGGGCGCGACCATCGAAGAGATCGAAACCACCATCCTCGCGACGGACCGCGAGAAGCAGCCCGCGCACGGCAAAGTCTACAGGCCCAACAACCTGAGCCTCTTCCTCGTGCTCGACGACCGGGGCGTCACCGACGGCACCGTCATCTTGTTCAAGCGGGCCACCGACTGGGATGCCGAGCCGATCAGCTACCCGGAGCGGTTCAACAAGCGCCGCACGCCGTGGACCAACGCGTACCTGGACTGGTGCAACCTCGACATCGCCAACATGGAGTTCTCGGAGATGTGCGACTGCAGCGGCGCCGACAAGGGCAAGAGCGAGGCCGACGGGGTGTGGTGGACGTACCTCAACGCCGTGGGGGAGCTTACCTCTGATGAGACCAAGAAGAGAAGGGACGCGGTGATTAAGGAGCTGGAGGGCCTGGGGCTGGCATGACGATCTGGGGATCGTGGCATTGAACTGTCGGGGTGATGGTAGACTGGTTCAATGCGGCTGTTTCTTACCTTCGAGTTTTGCCTGGGGCTATGTCGATGGAGCCATCGGAGGGGGAAGCATGATTGCTCGATGGTCAGAGCATGACCGCAGACAAAACAAAATCAAGTAATCCCAGGCACCTGAGTGATGGACGAACCAGAAGCCGGCATGGCTGTGTAGATTTTGACTGCCCGCCGCCGGGTGAGAGAGGCTTTGGCGAGTCCACGTATGCTCACGCCGCCCCAGTTCTCCCTGGACGCGTGTACCGCCGCTCCGTATCCGTCTTCATCGATCCCGTCATGGTCGACGGCGAGTGGAAACACAGCTGCCTGGAGAGCTGGCGAGCCGTATTAAAAGCAAGCATTGCTAGGTGACTGATGTGGCGATTTCGAATGAGTCGCAGCTCGGAAACGTCGTCGTCAATTTGCACAAGCCAGCAGAAGGTTACTAGCCATCGAGACAATTAGAATTCGTTTTCATCTTCTTGCGCTCGTTGGTCTTGTAGCAAAACCCTCGGCCAAGGACGAAACTAACCACAGTCACCTCCCTCAACGTCCCAAGCGATCAAAAAACCCCCAGTAACAGGCCCGCCGTCGTACTCATCGGCCCAAAGCCCCCCTCATTTACATCAATCACACAGCAACAGACAGGGGATCTGACAACCTGACTGGACTGGTCTGACAAAAGATCGACGGCCGTGCTTCTGCCTTTCTCCCTGAGGCCCGGGCCCGGAAAGTGTCAGGACGTTGTTTCATAAACCTCTTACACGCGATCCCATCTTTCCCCCAAGTAACAGCCCTCCTGGGTCCACCACAGGGACAGAGCCTGTGACTGAACAGCCATACACTCGAGGGGGATCAGACAGACCAGACAGAACCATCTTTGGTCTTCGGAGGGCGACTACAATAGAAACAAGAGCTCCTGGTCATATAACAGCGTCCAGAAGGGCACAGGTCGAGAAAGAAAGACAGCTAAGAGAGAGAGAGAGAGGCTAGTTGACGACGAACTACCTTTCCAGACCTCATCACAGGGCAGCTCTCACAACAAAAGTTGCCTCTAGCTTCATCGTCCAGCAAAAGACACGCGCAAAAAGGCCCCTGCCCCAAAATCACCTTCACCTCAAGGGACAAGCAGCAAAGGGCACCAATCACAACAGCACGGCTGCCCAGAACCGACCCTTGGAGGGTTTTTTTTATTTTTTATTTTTATTTTTAAGATTCAGTTGAGTCGTCCCAGTGTCAGTGCCAGCAGCAACGACAGGGACAGTTTGCTAACCGCCCGGGCGCTGCAGCTTCCTCTCTCTCTCTCTCTCTCTGCGTTACCTTAGCTGGAGCTCGCCCGAGAAACAGCAAGATCCTTCGGCTGCCGGGTCAAAAGACGAGAGAACAGAGACAAACAGTGGGGCCCCCCGGGGAACTTGGAAGCCGCAGTACCAGCAGCATTCGCAACAGAGCAATCTGACTGGTCCAGGCGACGGGGACCTGCCACCCAAGTCCACTGTCCCCCAACGTCCAAGCCTCAAATTCGGCACAAGAGGCTACGTACGACGGACTTGGCCCTGCGCCATTCGTAAAGCACCTCTTCCCCGGGGAGCTGACAACAAATCCGACCATTCCACCTCAACCACACCCACGAAACCGAAGCTTCGATCCACGCGACATTGCAATCCAACCATCAAAACAACTTGCGCATCGCATCGTTGCCAGCTAGCAGTTCTCGCCCCGACAACGCACACGAAGCCCGATCCTCTCTCTCTCCCACCCCGTCTCTCGGTGTCGATCCCATCTCCGTGAGCTGGAATTCGGACCATCTCCACATTAGCTCGGAAAGTCCACGTACGCCAACAACAAGAAAAGTTTACTACCGCCCAATCCACCACACATACCGCCAAGATGACGCTCAAGGAGGAGTTCGCGACCAGAAACTTCAGTACGTGCTGCCTGCCTCCCCCGCCTGTCCCTCGTTGCTTGCGCCGGATCGTCCTGTCCATCGGGCCTGCTTGCCTGGGTCGAGCCTCGCGTTGATGTTGTTGCTAACCTGTCACCACAGGCATTTACGGCCAATGGTAAGAGCTCCCCGCCGTCCCTCGTCCGCCTCGCGCGACGGCACCCCTTCCGTTGCCCGATTTCATGGACGACCGCCATCGCGGCCGTCCCGCATTGGTTTCATGCGGTTGGGTTGAAGATTCCAATCATGCGGGACATTGCTGGAGAGACAACAGCTGACAAGAGAATCAATACAGGCTGGGCGTCCTATCCATGATCCTGTGCTTAGCACTGGGCATCGCCAACATCTTCACTATCCATCTTCTTCTCATCATCTTCTGCGCGCTCGCCCTGTAAGCTCCCCCAGAAAACTCCCCGTCGCCGCCCGGAGCCCCCGTCTAACCTGAATCCTCGTCTAGTGCCTCCGCGCTGGTGATCCTCTTCATTGAGATCCCCCTGTTGCTCCGAATCTGCCCTACCTCGTCCACTTTTGATGGCTTTATTCGCAAGATTTCCACCAACTACATGCGCGCCGGCGCCTACGCCGGCATGGCTGTCATCCAGTTCCTCAGCACCATCATCGTCACCAGCAGTTTGATCGCCGCCGGTGTCTTCCTCTCCCTGACGGCCATCTGCTACCTCCTCGCTGGCATCAAGGGCCAGGCCTTCGTTGGCAGCAAGACCCTTGGCGGCCAGGGCGTTGCCCAGATGATTGTCTAGGAGAAAAATCAGCAGCAAGAAAGTCGCGGTCAAGAAGCGCAAAACGAAGGAGCGCCTGCGCCCTCGTCCGCAGCCGCAACCGCAACCATATCGACAGCTGAATCAGCATAGGCAAACATCAATGATATCCAGTGCTTGGAGGCGCACAGAAAACGGGGACGATAAGGGGAGATGAGTGTATACAATTGCGAGTATTGAAAGTCCATGGTGGCCATGACTGCACGTGAGGCGCAATGGCGCTGAGAGGTCTCAGAGACAAATGCGGACTGTGTTTTTGATATGCAACGGCCGGCATATTCGGAAAGGAACTCGGCGTCCCGGAACAAGCTCAGGCTTTGTGTGTACGACTTCGGTTGCGCTTTGGTTCCTAGAAGCTCCGGAGGTTATGATAGCTTTCTTCTTTGCACTACTGAATTTACTGTTTTGGAGCATCTTCGGTTGCATTTCTTGGGTACACTCATGGTGCCTAGTCGACCTGTAGTTCAACGTGCTCCATGCTCGTGCGCGATCGCCAGAAGGATCCGAATCGTTCAGGGTAGATTTGCACGTGGTCTGATGAGAGCTTGCCAGCTCACGAGAATGCCGTTGTAAGCTCCTGAGCAGTCCCGAGTTGGTATAGCTTGATCCGACCTGTTCGCCTAGTGAACGGTGAAGATGAGCGGACCACTGGCCGAGCCGGCATGACGCTCAGCCGCTGGGTTTGTAGGTTAGATTTTGCGCCAACATCCCGGAGCCAGCCACAGTTAAACCCTGTACAACGGCACCATGCATATCGTGAAGCTCGTGACCACCAAAAAAAATATAAAAAAAAATAAGGGTGACCACAAATGACTGGTCTTGTGCGGGTTTACCCCAACAAACAAAACAGGCTCTAGATGAGGGGGACAATAGCCGACTTTTCCCTTTCCCCTCATGTTCTCCGTTGGGAACACTTGCGAACCCAGCGAGCGTCCAAACAGTGGTTTACTACGTGTGCTGTAAAACCCCAGATGTTGACGTATGCGTCGTCATCCTCCGCGGGGAGGACCTGACGTGCTAGTTTGCTGCTCAACTCGCCGAGGTGGATGCCCAGGGTCGTCAACCTTGGGGGCGAAGACTCGTTCTAGTATGCGAACCCAGTGCGGCATCATCAAGACCCTGAAGAAAGAGCAATTATAAAATTTTACAGAAAGCCATGACAAACGGGAATTGGCAATGTGCTTTCCCTGGTCGCTTTAGGCATGCGTCGTAGGCTCGACCTTTTGCCTTTGAGATGCAGCTTTAGTCCCCCGTTGCAGAGAGCCAGGACGGCAAGGCGCTTAATGGCGTCATCTAGCAGCACTTCCGTGGGAAAGACGGAGGAGTGGCTGGAAGACTCTGGCCCGCTCTAGCGACGACAACGACGGCGGCGGCACTGTGGGTGAACTTGAACGGAGCTTCTGGTCCCGGTCCACTGGCCTTTTAGTGTAGTTTATGACGGTGACGATATTCCCCGTTTTCCAACCCCCACAGGGGTCCTGCACGATGAAGGAATGGCAGTATGAAACCAGGTAAATTCCACTCATCCTCGGGGACCTGAGAGGACAGAGTTGCTGGAAAATTCGATTTGCTTGAGCTTGTTTGGAACAGATTGGGTTCCTAGTTTCGCATCCCGTCAAGTTGCCTGAACATCTGTCATCATCTGAAAGGCAAGACGGCTTGCTTGCTGGGGCATTTCCAGGGACGTCCGTGGATCGATCGTCAAAGACTGGGGCTGCTGGTGGCTCTCCCGTCTCCAGTGGACGGCTTGTGGTGACGGAGTGTTGTGGCATTGAGTGATAACGGAACTAGAGTCTGGTTCCAGTTGTCTGTAACTCGGAGAACCCCACCCGAACTGCTCTCTTTTCGAGCCACCCGTAATTCTGACGGAAGTTGGGCGGCATAGCCATCGTGTCCAAAAGTATCCGTACACGGCCATCTGGTGCGTGCGAACGGTGGGAGGGAGCCAAGACCGTGACAGCGGCCGTCAGAAACTGTCGGGAGCTGGACCCGACTTTGATGTTGAAGACAACGCATGGACCGTCTGATGTGGTTTCTAGACGAAAGGCATTCCTCAACTGGAGAATCAAATGGTTGAAAAATGCCGCCGCAAAATGCCTCTCTGATGCCTGCATGCGCTCCGGCGCCCGTTGACGTGCAATTGAGTTGCCAGAGATAGAAGTCCGAGAGGCGGTGCCAGTTGAATCCTTGTGATAGTCCAGGAGAAGCGCCCGCAGTTGCAGTGCGAGAAGCCGGAAAATTTAATTAACTGGATCATGTCTCTGGTTGTTGCGGTGAAGGAGGAGTACGTATCCATAAGGGTGCTCGTGGTCTGTTATGCATATTCTCTCAACTGTGGTAGAAACTGCTGACTGAATGAAAGGGTTGCGAATCACGATGTTCCAACGTTCCAATGGTGGTAGGTTGCGGTTGCAGGTCGGCAGGGTTGTCCAAAACGACTCCCTCTTGTGTGCATGTGTTTGTGTGGGATCTGTTGTATCGAGATCCAAACGGACGAGGCGCCGTCCCCTGGCCAGCTGCAAGCCGGTGCCCTTTCCATGCAGAGCTTGCAGCATCTCGTGGTCTGGATGGTGGGGCTTGGTCTTGGGAGACCAGACTGAACGACGACTGTACGCTCGGCGGCGGGAAGGCGGAAGAGTCAAAGACTCTGTGTGTGCGTGTGCCTCCCACTCAGCACATGCTGTGTCGCACTGTAGACTTAGCCGCTTGGTAGAGAGAGACACCAAAAAGCGGGAGAGATGGATGTACCTGGCTGGGCCTCGTCCTCCCGGTTCACACATCCGGTTCCTGGCAAGGTACTTGTGGGATTCAAGGCGGTACCTGCTCTCGGGACCGCCCATGCCCTTGGCCTGGGCCCCGCCTGAGGCTGGACGTCTGGGGGGCGGTGGTCGTGGTCAGCGGGTGACTTTTCGAACTTTTCTCAGTGGACAGTTTCGATTGGGGCGCGGGCGGGCTCGACCTTGGACCAAACGACGCCCTGTGGAGCCCCCGTCCACTGTGGTCCTTGCCCACTGTGGATTGACCGGCTGTCCTTTGCCTGCACGCCGCCGGACCTGGTTGAAGAAGTTGGTCGTGTCTTTGCATGTCCTTTCGATGGTGACGAAGGGCGAACAATGTTGGGCGGAGGAACAGCGAGAGACTGAGGTACAGACTAAGAGGAAATGGCCGGATGTGCCTGGACTGGTGCGCCATGGAGGGGCCGGTTGGGAACGAAGGAATCCCCAGCGTCCCAGCTGGGCTATTCTTGACGCAGGTGACTCGGGACGGGATGGGTTTCGCGTTTCCGATTCTAGATTTCGACGCTGACGCGAGCACGCAAATGGGACGCAGAGCACGTTTGATCTGGTCGAGCCGCTGACAGCTGATGGCCGAGGAACCCACAGAGGCCGTGTGTTGTGTCCTCCTTTCCCCTTTCCCCGTCTTTTGCTGCTATTTCCAGAGACTGCCTCGGGATCCCTGAGAGCGGATGGACAAGTGGCCGATGGGTTTGGTTTTTTTGGAGTTGGTTCATTAAGCATTGCGTTTTTTGTGCTTGGGCTGTTGTCGTCACCCAAGACGAGCCTCTTCGCAGACTTGCAGGATACTTCGATCGATCGATGGGAGGTGGGATGATCGAACGAGTTCCTTGGTCACCGTTTGTCGGGGAGCAACGAGGAACACTTCCATAAAGCTGACGGCGGAAAAGGCTAGGTGCCTGTCCATGGACGATACGACTCGAGTCAACAACACATTGGACAACTCACCTTCTCGCATCAGCTAGCTGCTGCTGCTCGATGCAATGTTGCTTTGTCTGGTGACTCTGGCCCATACAAACTAGCAACTTTGCTGGCATTTCGTATCATTGAAAGGGCGGGCTTCCCCTGACGTTGGAGAATGAGGTACACCGAAATGTACACCATCCCGATGGAAGGCAGGAAGAGTACATCCTGATGCTCCTTCTTCGAGCAGAGCCAGCGCCTGCTGTATGATGCACTAGTGGGCAAATGGCGGGGTACTGTGGAGTCCCCAAAACACAACATTTTGGGCCGTGTCAATTAGAAAGAGACTTACTGTATGACAACAACCAAGAGAACACACGCTCTCTCTCACGCACTCCCGTAGCAACACGCATTGCATCGCCGGCGCAATTGTCTGGACGAGCCAAAACCTACCACTGGCAATAAGGTACTGGTGGTACTTGCCTCTGATTCTCGCAGTACCGGCATCGAGCACCCCTGCTTTTGTCCCCGGGGAATACGTCGCTCGTGACTGGCTCAATGGCGGCAACAGTACCGTCACCGAGCCAGCTGGTTTCGTCAAGCCAGAATATAAAAGCTCGAGGCCATGGTGACTTTTCTTACTCGCAGACCCCCCTTAAGTTGCTCGTCATATCTGTTCAATGCGTTTACTCAGCCTACAATCCATCCATTTCACCATCATACACTTAGCCGTCACCTCCACTGTGTTGCAATAACACCACCTCAACAAGACGACAATCGGCACCAGCTAGAATCCTTATCCCTTATCTCTCACACCCACACCCGAAGCTGTAAGTGGCTCCCCTCAGTGCGTCGTCATTGTCCTGTTCTTTTCTGCCTCCCCCCCGGCCCTGAGCAGTTCCCGCCTGGCAGCCCTCCTACCTCCAAGCGGTCGGTCGTCCAATGCTCTGCCGCACAATGTCAGCACACCACCACGTCAATCGCAACTGTCTGCTTGCTGCAGCTCTTGCGGAAGAACAAGGCAGGCCCACCTTGACTTTCCTGCCAGGGCGGGCTCAGCCATCACCATGTTTGGTGTTTGCGCGCCTGCAGTCGAGAGTTGGGGAGGCCACCCTCTGTGATGCGGTGTGGTGCAAGCCTCTTTACTGTGCTTTGTCGTGAGGTGACACCACATCTTATCACTGGGAAGCAATCTCGTACCTTATCATACACCAACAAGACTCCGTCGAGCAACCAAACTCAAAATCGCTGTTCCTAGCAATCCTGCATTTCCGGTTTCCTACCCGGCTCTTGTCATTCCGCCCCTGCCTGTCTAGCCTTGTCAGATTTACCTTGCCCTCTATCTTACTCCAGTCTGTTATCTTGCATTCAGCTGCGACCCTGTCCACCCAAACAGGGCGAGCGCAAAGACACGGAGGACGCGAGCCAGGGGGGCATGATCTGCTCTTTGCTTTGATACACCGCCAGGAACTACGAACTAACCGCAGGTTTCTGCTTTCTCCAGGTGCCCATCACTTCTAGAACAAAAACCTTAGCATCCGACCACCACCCTTCAATTTTTCGATTACCCTCTCAATCCGACTGTGAACATTTGACTCCTTTTCACGTTCTCGAGCAAACCACATACAGACAAAGATGTCTACCGCATCAGTACAACCCCCCGTTATCCCTCCCCGACCTTCTAGGAGTCAGGACAGGGAGGAGAACACGAATACCTCGTCCCTCCCCAAGATCCCTCCTCGTCCCATTAAGCGTTTCGACCGCTCCATCTCCCCGAATCCCGATCGCTTTGCGCCCTCGCCCCTGAACGAGAGCCCCTTCTCCAGGAGTCCCAAGGCCACCCGCTCGTCCCCGAGCAATGGCTTCCTGTCCTCACAAGATCCCGTCCACCACCGCCCTGGCAGTGTTTCAATGCCTTCTGTCGGTGAGGAGGGCAACGAATACGATGTCGTTAGCGAGGGCTTGACCAAGGCCCCTGCCTCGCCTGAGCATACCCGCTTCGCTGCCGAGGATCTCAAGCTCCATGCTCCCAAACCCACTGTTCCGGCTCAGAGTGCGAAGCAGAGGGTCATGGCTGTGACCCGCACCGACTCCGACAAGGCTGCCTCCTACGGCATCGGCAAGCCGAGTAGCGAGGAGACCACCAGGCCCAGTAGTCTTAGGAGGAAGGCCAGCTCTAGTGGTATGTCGCAAAAGTCAGAGAGTGCCTTTGGCGACGAGGAGCATGGTATTCCTGAAATCGGCCAGCGTGTGCCAATGAACCCCAACCTTGGCGATGTCCAGGCCCCGTCCCCTGCACCGGGCTCCGGGACCGCCGAGGGCTTCCGCTCGGGGACTCCTCGTCACCATTCTCGTAAGCACAGCTCGCGCGGTTTCAACGAGCTCCCTCCCGGCAGCTACGGTCTTCACGGCCATACTTCAGCGCCCCCCAAGGACAAATTTGAGAAGGCTTGGTACGAGAAGCACCCCGATTTTCTGAAGAAGGATTGCAAGCCTTCTCTGCACGACCGTCAAAACGACTACGCCTTGAGTAGTACGGACCTGAACAAGATTGTCAAGGAGACTCACAGCCGAGGTTCCGGAATGGGTGAGTCGACATCAGAAAACCCTAAGAGAAGGACGATGGCTAACAAACACAGGCACTTCCGCTGCGTATGTCGGTACTCCCAGCGAGGAGGTTGGATACCAGGCATCCGAGGAGTATACTTCTCGCATTTCTTCTCCTGAGCTTCAGCGCATCAAGTCTCCTCTGAGCCCTCTGAGAGACTCTCATCCCGAGGTCTCAGTCTCGTCGCCCGAGAATGCTGCCACCCCCGGCAGCGACGAGGGCACAATTCATGTCGATGAGTCCCACAACCGCCGCAGGAGCTTCATCTCGTACGATTCTGGTCACGAGAACAAGTATAACGCACCTATCCTAGCTGAGGATGAGCTTGAAAAAGACGTGCATCCTTACGACCTTCAGCCGGCCGTCGAGCCCCCACCAGAGCGCTCCGGCAGTGCCTTCGAAATCGAAAAAGCCCCGACCAGGCCTACAAGTCGGCCCACCAGTATCTACAACAACCAGTCGCAAACAGAACTAACGTCGACTCCTCTGGAAGATGTCGAAGAGTACGAGCCGCTGTTCGATGAGGACGGCACCGAGGTCAAGAAGTCCGAGTCCGAGGCAAACACATGGAAGCCTCGCCACAAGTTCCCGAGCAAGGACGTTTGGGAAGATGCTCCCGACAGCGTGAATTATACCGCCGAAGTATCGACACCGGAACCGACGGAATCCGAACGTCCTTCGTCTAGGCGCCGTTCCGAAGTCCCAACCGAGAACCCTGCCCTTGAGTTCGCTCGCAAACAAGAAGAGCTTGCAGAACAGGAAGCCCGCGGCATTCATATCAGGGAGAAGAAGCCGATGCCCATTGCCCTGCAACAGGCCAAGGAGGAAGCTCGCCCGGCGATGTCGAACCGCTTTCCGAGCCGTGATGTCTGGGAGGACGCTCCGGAAAGTTTGATGCACGAGGCTGTTGTCGATACTCCGGAACCAGCTGAGGAGTCCCCGGCTGAGAAGCCATACGTACCAGCTCGCCCCCAGAAGAAGGGTTCTGCATCTAGTGCTACTGCGGAACCACCTTCGATTCCCGAGCGCCCGAGGCCCAAACACACCCTTAGCAGCGACGACAAGTCTAAACCGGCGGTCTCGGAGAAGCCCAAGCCCCAAATTCCCGCCCGCCCTACCAAGACCCTCCCGTCCGGTGGCGATTCTAAGGAACAAGATTCCGCCCCGAAGCAGAAACCAGCCGTTCCCGCCAGGCCGGCTGGAGGCAAGATTGCAGCCCTTCAAGCCGGGTTCTTGTCCGACCTCAACAAGCGCCTGCAGATTGGCCCTCAGGCCCCCAAGAAAGATGAGCCGCCTGCGGCAGATGTCGAAGAGAAGGAGAAGGCGCCGCTCTCTGATGCTAGGAAAGGACGTGCTCGTGGCCCCCAACGTAGGGCTCCTGCAGCAAAGAGCCCAGCCCCTGTCGCCGAGGCCAAGTCAGGACCTACACTGTCCTTCTCTCCGCTGAGAACTTGCTGGAGTATTGGTGACAGCGGAGTCCTTGAGGTTGAGGAGGCATCAAAGACGGAGGTTACTAAGGAGTTAGCCCCCGAGGTCGAAAGCTCTCCGGTGGAAACCAAAGAAGTCGAGTCGGTCGCAGAACCAATCGAGCCCGAGACCAAGGCTGAGGCGGCTGTGGAAGACCCAATCGCCAAGGAGCCGTCTGAGGAGAAGTCCGAAGACAACATCGAGGTTCCCGCACCTGTCGACGCCGAGACCGAGGCGCCAAAGGAGGAGGTCAAGACCCTTGCTGCCAACACTGCTGGTGAGCCTGTAGTCGAAGCAACCCTGGCGGAAAAGAAGGACGACATCGAGCCCGTCGAGGTGAAGCAGACGGGAGGTGAGGCAGCATAATTGCCGTGGTTCGCCCGGCACGACAGTGAGTGACTGTTGAGTGGCATGCAGCGGAGAAAAGTACTAGACAGGCATCCTGTTTGCTTAAATGGTTTCGCTTCTTCGGTCTGATGGTTCTCGGGTCATCAAGTAAATTTCTACGTTTCCTAACTTTGCCGTATGGCTCTGCAGCGTTTTTGTTTAATAGGTAGCAATCTGATACTGCGTTGTTGTCTCTTTCCGATGGAAAGACAGCGTACCGCCCGCCCTGCGCGTCGGCTTGTGGATGTCATCATACATAGCCTGGTGCGTGATGTTGTCGACTTTGTTCAAAGGTAATTCTGGATTGCTAACACAAGCCTGATCTCGCGATGACAACTTTGATTACGGTAAGCAGTGTACTATCATCTTGAGCCCCTGCACATAGAGCAGCTTACTATCTGGGAGGTGAGTCCAAGTCTCCCAGCCTGAGGGAAGTGAGATGATGTTGGGGACTGCCAGGACGATATAGGAAGTATGAAGTGCTCTACACTATATGTCCGGTGCCTCGGTGTCTCGGTGTGTTCGGGCATTGATGTCCATAGG
Source organism: Colletotrichum incanum (assembly GCA_001625285.1). Classification (NCBI taxonomy): domain Eukaryota; kingdom Fungi; phylum Ascomycota; class Sordariomycetes; order Glomerellales; family Glomerellaceae; genus Colletotrichum; species Colletotrichum incanum. The sequence goes on from LFIW01000748.1 coordinate 49,603, forward strand.
ATGGTAAATAGGTACTCATAGACTAGACAGCAGCAGGGCTTAGATGATTAGCATTGCCATCCTGGAGAAAGAAAAAACAAGTCAACAAAATATCTATTTGAAATGCAGAGTCGTGGTTCGACTGAAGTCATGGATAAACAAGTAACACCATAACCTAAAAGCCGCCTCGTTGCTGGCAGTGTTGTGGAAAACCAGGCCTCGGCCACGTAAGTCTACACATGTTCAAACCTCAGAAACAAGCGCTCAGCTATCGGTCTAGCCGTATAGGTGTCGTCTTGGTCAATATCCGTGTCGTCCACGATGTGCGTTGTGAAGTTTGTCCAAATCGCCGCAGCGATGAGCTTCATCTCTGCGTCAACAAATCATCAGCAACTCACCTGCCAGCGCCTTTCGTTCGCAGATTTGATTTTTCTTCTTCTTGGAGCTTACCGTTCATGGCAAAGTTGGACCCGACGCACATCCTGCCGCCGCTGCCGAATGCCCAAAAGTACCGCATCATATCCCTGCGCCGCTCTTCGCCAATCCCCGAGTCCTCCAGCCAGCGCTTGTGGTCCCAGGTCTCCGGGTCAGGGAAGACCTCGGCGTTGCGGTGGAGCGCGTAGCCCAGCGCCGCGACGCGGACGCCGCCCGGGACGTGGAACCCCCCAAGGCGGCAGGGCGGGTGGCGCGGAGTCCGTCGTGGCTCCGGGCCGGGAATCGGGGCGTGGAGGCGGAGGGTCTCCATCATGACGGCGTGGAGGAGGGGCAGGGCGTCGACTTGTTTCGGGTCCGGGAGGCGTGGTGGAAGGCATGCGTCTGGGGCCATCGCGAGGGACGGGGCGAGGGTTAGCAGTTCATGGCGGAGGCAAAGTTGGAGGTCAGGTGATTTGGAGAGGTGCCAGGCGAGGTATGTCAGGGCGATGCCGGCGGTTTCTTGGCCTGCGAGGACTTGATCCATCACCTCGGACGCGATGGAGAGGTCTTTTTGGAGAATTGTAGTACGGTAGAGCAGAGAGGCTTCGCCGTTTGCGAGGCGTTCCTTTTCGACGCCGGCTTCCAGGGCGCGGAACACAACGGGTTCGTTTGCGGGGTCTTCCTCTTCTTGTTTTCCAGCAACGCCCGCGGAAGACGAACCATTCTTGTTTCTCCCGTGAATGAAATCGTCCGCCGCCTCGCACAGCTTTCTGTTCCACGCGGCGATCTCGGCATTAGCACCGTCGACCCATGCCGGGTACGGCTTCCACCTGCTCCTGGACACCTTGGCGCAGAGTGCCGTTAGCCGTGGCAGCTCCTGCGGCCAGAAGCCGTGGCTCGCCCGAGCGAGATAGAGCTGGAGCCAGTGGTCTCTGTAGGCCCTGTCACGGATGAAATCTGTGGCGTTGCGCAGGCCGAAGATGTAGGCTGTGATGAAGTCCATTGTAGTGGCGAGAAAGGTGGAGAAGACATCGAGGCCGGCGCCGCTCGGGGGTTCACCAGATGCCGATGCCGATGCCGATGCCGAGAGAAGGGGCAGGAGACGGTCGAAGAGGATAGCGCGGGATTGAGCATTGGCCGCCTCGGAGGTGTGGATGAAGGATTTAGAGTAGACGTTTGAGACCATGCGCTTGCGGAGGGAATGAGGTTTTGAGGGGAGTGTTGAGAACATACACGGAACGCTCCGACGGTCGTCAGTCACGGAGTATTTACAATCGTTATGACGATGTCTGGAGTGTGAACTCACCCATAGTTATCAAAGATGGAGTACCACTCATCCTTTTCGAACCCCCCTTGGTACACTACCTTGAGGACATCATAGCCGTCAACGCTCAGCTCATTGGGGGCTATCCTCACAACCGGGCCGAGCCTGAGGTGCGCCTGGTGAAGGGTCCGGTTCTGACAATTGGCCTTCCTTGTGTAGAGGATCCAGAGGGGAGAGATATGACATGACCAGTGCGGGACAGGGATATTGGACAACGGGGAGAGGAAGAGAGGGTGGACGATGAGTTGGTAGAATAGCCAGGCGGCGACACTCGCGATCACAATGGGGATGAGATTGGATCCCATCTTGTCGGATGAAAGGGAGTCCCTCGAATGTACTCTAGACTGTAATTTAGCTGTTCGACTCAGCTTTCACACTTGTACAGTCATTGCGGTCATTGGCTTGATGATGGGATGAGTGACTCCAAGACAGTGCACACCTAGAACCAGCTAAGAGTGGGAATTGTACTTGATGAATTATACGTCGAGTACGCCCTTGTTATCGCTAGGACGTCTCTTAGTCTGTCGGAGTATGCGGGGTGGTCATCAACACCTTATCGCCCCTGTCGCCAGTGCCGTTGTCGGTGTTCTCTTGGAGTTGTTCTGAGTTGTCCTGAGTTGTCAACGGCTTGCACTAACAGCGGGGTCATCAATAGTGTTGCAGAACACGGACCAAGACTGTGGGTATGCCAAAAGGCTAAGTGCATACCGAGGGAACACTCGGTATGCACCTACATGAGTATTGTGTCATGGCCGGCCACTAATCTCTGTCAATCTTGACTCTAGGCTGCCACTCACCATGTTCCTGGTCATTGTGACTCTTTCGAATCGTTGATCAACTGCATTTCCTTACAGCTCTTTAAGGAAGTTTTTTGCCACGGTGGGAATTTGATCGTGAAGGCCTAGGGTTCCATCTGCACTTCAAATACACTCTCTGGAACGAGGCTTCTCGTTGAAACTGCTTCACAGACTTTCCCACAATAGCTAGAAGACTTTTCAAGATCCCTCTCATTCTATCCCAACCATCATACACACCAACCGTCAGTATACCAAGTTCCTCCACCATATCCTCTCCACAACCCACCACCCTGGGTTCCATCTCATCTTCTCATTTATCACTCTTCATGTCACAAGAACCAACCACCAGACAAAATAGACAGAGTTTTCAGAAAAACTCTTGAACCAAAAGAACCAAAACACAATGTTTGATCAGCTCCCAGACGACATCGTCTTGGAGATCGTCTCCCACCTGAGAACCGCCCGCGATGTAGCCCGTCTCGCATCGTCGTGTAAGCACCTCTACTCTCTCCTCGGCGAGGATGGTTGGCGCACCTTCGTCAGAACTTGCTTCCCTCTCCTATCCCTCCCGCTGGGCAAGGCCCCGAGATGGGACGTCCTGGCCAACTCCCTCACCCACCAGGCGCGAGCCTGGGACACAAAGGCCTTCCAGCCCGTTGCCTACACGGATGATCACCGCCAGGACGGTAACTACTTCACCGGCTACACCAACGCTGGTCGTCCCTTCCATCCCGTCATTGACGCCCGCCTGACCTTTGACAACAGCTGGGAGGTCGTGTCATGGGGCGCAGGTGAGGATGTCGTAGGCCGCTTCAGGCCGCTCAACAGCGGCGGGCGTGGGGAGTCCGACGCCTGGTTTCGCATGGAGGGCAAGGCTAAGGGTTACCAGGCGGGCGTGGGCGACGTCACGGCCATCCGCCTCGTCGAGCCGGAGGGGAGGCTGGGTCTTCTCGTCGGCAGGGCCAACGGCGATCTGCAGCTTGTGTCGGCGGCCCCAGGCAGCGCCGGCAAGACCCTTGCGAACTACGGCATACCCGCGCCCACAGGGGGTCTCGAGGCGACGACGTGGACGTCCGTCGGCTCCATAGACACCCTGCCCAACCAGTCGTCAGTGATTGCCGGTAACCGCGCCACCATCAGCTTGTTCCCCCTGGACACCGCCGAAGGAACGGGCGAGACCGCTCTGCCCTTGGACTCGCAGACCTTCGAGGTCCCTGGTCAGAGAGGCAGGACGCAGTTTGTCCACTCGGCCAAGGCGCTCAACAACGACACCATCGTCTGCGCGCTTTCCGGCGACGCCAATCCGATCCGCTATCTCGCTGTCACCCCATCGGGCTTCATCCCTGCCCTCGCAGCAAAGAATCCGTCCCTCCTAGCCTCCCGCGGCATCGACCCGGACAAGAAACAGACTGTCCGCGCGATCCATGCTATCAACCCGGGGCCGGCAGGCCACACCAACCTCCTTCTCAGCGCCTGGGACGACGGCACCATCCGCCTCCTGGACGTCCGTACGCCGTCCCCCTATGACGTGCTTTACCGCGACATGTATCAGCCCTTTGAGACGCACTCCTCCCTGCTGGCCTACGGCTCGGACCGCTTCGTCGCCGGCAGCAACGAGCTCGAGGCTCTCAAGGTCTTCGACTTCCGCTGGAGCAAGTCGTACCATCACTCCGCCGCGCTGCCGTGCTGGTCCGGCACGCCGTTCCCGGACCCTCTGCGGGGGACTAGCAGTCGCCCGCTGAGCATGCGAGGCGTTGGGTGCGACTACGCCAGGGGCCGGGACTGCGTCTGGCATGAATACTCGCGCAGGGACTACTATCGGCCCAACTACCGTTTCCATGTGATGCCGTTCCGGGACGCGGCGCGGTCGTCCACCAGCCGCATCTTCTCGCTGGCCAAGGCGTCGGACGTGTCGGAGTCGTTCTACGTCGGGCTCACGGGCGCCGTGGCGGAGTTTTCTACGGCCCCCGGTGTTGTCGAGCAACAAGAAGGGCAGCATGAGGACGTTATTGCTCCAGGTGTGGTTTCCGCGGCGGAGAAGAGGGGTTGGAGGGCAAGAGCTTCGCAGTTCAGCTTCGCGGAGACTGGGGATGGGCTGTTGGATCCGGGTGTGTCCATGAGCACGTTCATGCCGAGGCTGGTGCAGCGATTCGGGGACGAGGTGGGTGCGCCGCAATATCAGAAATGGTGGGCCAAGACGCCGCCCAAGACAGCGGCATGGCATCGGTGGGACAAAAGCTTTTGGCGGCCGACGCACTTTACGTTTTGAGGTCGGAGTGGCGCATAGAGCGACATGTTGTGAAAGACTCTCGCCGAAAACTATTATCTGTCAAGTAGAGAGTGTCAACCGTTTGGCAGGAAGACGAAGGGTAAAACTGATGTGAAAACTGGCTACAGTTACGGGAGGAATACCGAATCAATATTGGGACGCTGAGAAGCATGCAGCAAGCGACGTTTTGCACTGGTCAGAGTTGGAAAATAGTAAGTAGATGAGGTATATACAAGAGCAATAGGGATTAGGCTGAGATTGGCTATTCCCATCATCCGAGTCGAGTAGAATACTAGTAGTACACATCACCAGCGGCTATTCCGCTCACTACCTCGCCCCGTGCCACCCCTCCGCTCCCTCTCAAGCATCGCATCGAATTCCGCTTGAGCCTTGTCCTTCTCCGCGTTCTTCTCCTTGTCGACCGCATCATAGGTGTAGTATACATCAGACTCACTCTGCTGGGCCTGGGCACCGCCAGACGCCCGCGGCGGCTGTCTTGAGGCCTGGCGCAAGCGATCCCACGCTGAGCCACTGCCCGAGGCTTGGGTCGATGACTGGGGCCTGGCAGCTGGTGCAAGAGGCGATGCGTCGTCGATGTCCAGGTCGTCGGATGCGCCGCCGCCGCCGCCGCCGCTTTGTTGAGAGGACGAGGCCTTCTGACCCCAGCCCCAGCCAGATCGTCCTTCCGAAGACGGCGGATCTCTTGAATAGCTTGTGGGAGGGGCGCGATTCGGCTCCGTAGGTAGAGTGTAGCCACCGGCAGAGCTCGAACCGCTGAGAGTCTCGTAGTCCTGGTTTTGCGCAGATGCATCATCGCCACCGCCACTGCTCCTCTTCTCGATGAGTCCATCAAGATGATCCAAAATCCTTCGGTACTCTGCAATCTTGCTTTGCACGAAAGAGACAGTCTCCCGAAGCCCCTGGACCTCCTTCTCCGCGTTTTCGGGACCAGCTTTCTGTGCCACTTCCTCTTCCGTAGGGAACTTGGCAACCTCTTTCTCGAGAGCGCTTATGGCGGAGGCTGTCCTCTGTCGCTGTCGAACGAGGACGGCCGGTGGCATCTTGTCGGCGCTCGTCTGGACCAGCCTCTCGGGCTTCATGTCCTTGCGAAACTGGTTGAGACGCTCATCGCGCTGAGCGGTCGCAATGGCCACCGAGGTCGCATACGAGCCGATGAAAGGAGCAACGGCCAGACTGGAGGCAGCGAAGTAGGCAATGAACCTCGTGTTGTGCCACATCCGGTTCGCGAGGCGGCCTTGCAAATATGGCGCCTTCGCGGTAGGGAACACATCGGGGCTGAACTTGACGAACTTGGGCTGAAAGAACGGGAAGCGGTAGGTGCCGCGTCCGGTCCACGTCAAAGCAGCGGCCAACACGACACTCACGGGGACTGCCCAGGCGGCGGTCTGGGCCTCCTTATAGGCGATGTGGCAGAGGACGTTTACCTCTTCCTGGGTGGGTTGGCGGCCCATGCCCCCGGCAGAGGCGTTGAGCATCCTCCTCATGTTGTCGACATAGCGCTCAGGGCTGCGGAATGTGAGGCGCTGCAGAAGCGTGAGATCTGGGGACGGGATGTGGTAGTCCGGAGGGCCGATTGCTTCTTGGCTGAAGCCATTATCATCGTTCGAGGTGGGGAAGGCCATCTCGTTAACTTCGATGCCAGGTCTCAATTGACCTGGCAGTTGTGGAGTGTAAGTTCTGGTGACTCGATACCAGTCAATTATGTGAGGCGCAGAGTTTTAGTGAAGTTGGTGCTGGTTTGGGCTGATCGCTTCATCGAGAGGTTGCTCATCAGTTGGTGTTCTCAAGAGTACTGACGTAGTCGTAGACTGAGCTATCAGGTTGGTTAAAGCTGTTGTGGATCCACTGGATCGGCAAAGTGGAGAATGGGTACCGAGCATGCCGGGTCTTCGGCAGAGAGTTTCTCCATGTCAACATCGGGACCGAGTCCGAGGCACAAGCAGAACAGCCGCTTTCATGTCGCCTGGAAACTTTGCGAGAAGAATCGCGTTCGTGGAGGTTTTAACAAAGGTGTTAGTGGTCTTGGGGTTCTAGTTGCTATTTCATACCTATGAAAGTCTAAGTTAATTCGGTGCTCTGTCGGAGCCGTTTTCAAGTATGTACTTAGACCTCAGTCTGAGATGAGGTATCAGAAGTCATGACAATATTCTTCGCCTTCTCCTCTAGGAGGTGCTTTGTGCTCCACTGACGCAAGACATTCCGCAGTGAACCAGGCACGCTTGCCCAAGTCGCGACGTCGAGGTGGACTTGTTGCAGGGACGATCAGCTTGTACCTCTAAAGTGCCCCACATGACGCCGGGAACGTGCAGCGACGCGAATTAAACAAACGTGGAGCAAGCGCGTTCCGAGCGCGTCGCGGGACCACCACTTTAGTGTTGTCACTTCGTCGAGGGGGCCCCCAACTTCCTCCATGACCCTTGCACTAACCTGATTAAATCTTCACAGTAGTCCATGATAGTTTTCATGGTCACCGAAGAGCCAATCTTGCCGATATGCCTCTCAAGAAGTCGTACTCGGAGCATGTTGGTTTGCCCTCAAAGGTGCACCACAGAACAGACACATCCACGAAATTCTCGCTGACTTTGTCCCAGAACCGCTCGTGGCAACGCTCCAAAAGCAACCCGATCAACGCCCAAACATCACGACCTCTCGCTCCGGTATCCGATAAAACAAAGAGCAAATTGAACCAATTCCAATTCCAGTCTGCAGCCACGACCGAGGCTTTGGACCAGGAAAATGGCAGCGGAAACGAAGATGGCATTCGACAGACCCGAGATGACATCGCCATCACCCCGACAACGAAGTTGAGCTGGCGCGACCTGATGGAGTCGAACGCTCCCAAAGAAGACGACACACAACTATCACCTAGCGAACGTATTTTATGGAACAACGAACGAGACAAGAGCGATCGGACGTACGCTGCCGCACTCTCGCCGATGATGCCCCGGAAGGGCCGCAAAAGAGCAAGGAGCTCGTCGCCCATATCTTCTCCTGCATCACACGAACAGCCTGCCACGCCGGCGGTCAATGTGAAGAAGCTCAGCGAGGCGCTCAAGTCACCACACGCAGACCCAACCTTGGAGCTTTGGGACCGCTTCTCGCTCACCAGCAATGGCAATGTAACACCTCTAGGCATATCAAACCCGACTCTTGCCAATTTGATGTTTTCCTCGTCTCCGCGAAACCCCAAAAATGCAGCACCGTCTGCGGGTGACAGCAGTTTGCGGAGAGCCATCAGCTGCGGTCTCAACTGGCCAAAGAGAAGAAGGGTCGACCGTTCGGATACACCCTCGTTAACTAGCACATTGACCCGGGAGACGACCGACAGCTCGAAAAATTCACTCGTAACGGCGCTCCTAGATACTGTTACTGGCAGCATGCACGAAAACAGCCCGCCACAGGAGTCGGAGCCATCTATGGACCATGAGGTTGAATCTCCATCTCCCAAAAAGAGAAAGACAGCCACAATGAGGCCACCAACCCTCTCGCCATCACGAAAGCCGCTTGGAGCCATGAAGTTACCTCTTCCAGGCAATACCACCAGCCTCAGTGTTGCACAGGATCTGGGACTAGACGTGAAAGGGAATGCGGCCCCAGCAAAGTCCGATTATGGCGATGCTGACTTTGACGATTTCGACGAGTTTGATGACGACACATTTCTGGAGCTTGAGGCCAGCATTAGTCTTTCAAACCCGAAGCAAGATGCTAGGCAGAGCACTCCTACTCCTGCACCTCCTCTTAAATCTGTACAACCCGTCCAGAAAGATGATGTCAGCTTGGACGACGAGTTTGGCGACTTGGACGACGACATCTTCGAAGCTGCAGAGACTATTATGGAAAGCGCAGAGATAAACGCCGTATCCCAAACGCCAACAAGCACAAAGTTACCTGCTGCGGAAAGCGTTAGCGTCCCTCCGCAAGACGAACTTGAGGATGTCTTTGGGGACGACTTCGGCGGAGACTTCGACTTTGACGCGGCAGAGCTTGCCGCGACGCAATCAGCCCAGCAACCCCACGCGTCGTCCACAACAGCTGTACGTCCCAACCAACGGCTGCCATGATAGCAGATGCTAAGATTAAGGTAGACCAGCCAAAAACCCAAAGCCATTCAGCGATATCTGGTGACCAATGTCCTAGACAACGATTACACGGACGAGCGCGGGCTGTCCCGAGTGGAGAAGGTAGGTGGATTGTCCGATGAAGCGAGTCAATACTGACGCACGATCAGATCTTGATCGTCCAAGTCGATAACACCAAGGCCATGAGGACAATTCGCCTCCGAGGCGACTGGTACGAAACGCCTGCGCATGCTAAGGCTTACGTGCATGTTATTGGAACTTTTTCACCAAGCGGCCAATGCATTATTGACGATTCACACAACATCTTGATATTACATCCAGATCAGTTGATATCGGCCACGGTCGTAGCCGATTCATTCAGTTGCATGCGCCGAGCTGTCTTACAAGACCGCGTCAAAGCGACCAGTGAGGCGACTGCGCCTTTGGTGTACGGAACCTTACTCCACGAAATCTTTCAAGAAGCTCTCTTGGCGAACCAGTGGGATTTGCGTTTCCTCAGTGGCGTCATTGATAGAGTTATGGACAAGCATATCGAGGACTTATACAAAATCAAGGTCAACACTAGCATTGCTAAAGAACATCTTCAATCAAAGATGACGGAGTTGAGTTGTTGGGCCACGGCTTTTGTAGCCTCTCAGCCGAATGTACGTCATACTCTCCTTCCATCTCCCTTCGCCGCTAACAATGGTTAAAAGCTTGACGCAGTCGTTCATGATCGCAATGGAAAAAAGGCCAACATGTGCGTCAGCAAACTGCTTGATGTTGAGGAACACGTTTGGTCCCCCATGTACGGACTCAAGGGTAACATCGATGCAACTGTGCAAGTGACGATGAGGGACGGCAAAGACGTCAAGACACTGACCGTCCCCTTCGAAGTCAAGACGGGCAAGCATGCCAACAGCAACCATATGGCCCAAACGGCGCTCTACAACCTCCTTCTTTCTGACCGTTACGACCTCAACATCGTTTACGGTATTCTCTACTACATGGAAACGTCGCAAACTATGCGTATCCCGACAATTCGGCACGAATTACGGCACATGATTATGCAGCGGAACCAGTTGGCATGCCACATCAGAGAACGCAGCGTTCAGCTTCCGCCGATGAAGAGAAGCAAGAACATGTGTGGAAAGTGCTATGCAAAAACATCTTGTTTCACTTACCACAAGCTCGCCGACGACGGTGATGGCGAGACGAGCGGCATGGATAAGGGTTTTGACGAGGTTGTCAAGCACCTTACGCCAAAACATCAAGAATTCTTCCTCAAATGGGAAAATCTCTTGACCAAAGAAGAGAAGGAGACACAGAAGCTCAAGAGAGAACTTTGGACCATGGTCAGTCAGGATAGAGAGAAGGTGGGAAGATGCTTCTCCGATGTCATCATCGAAGAGGGCTCTTGGTCTGAGGACCTAGGAAGTTCCAAGATCAACCGCTTCAGCTACACTTTCGTCAAGCGTGTTCCCAACCCGAGCCACTCTTTTTTGGAGTCTCAACTTGCTGTCGGAGAGCCTGTGGTTGTCTCAGACGAGCAAGGGCACTTTGCCCTCGCCCTGGGCTACGTTACCTCTGTTCGCAAACAGAGAATCAGCGTAGCAGTCGACCGACGCCTTCACAACGCACGCATCAAGCAACCTGGCTTTGACGAAACGGACAATCAGGTCTTCGCTAGTATCATGGAAGTTGTGCCAGAGGGCTGTACCGCAGATCAATCCCAGGGCAAGATCAAGCAGGCGCCTATTCGCTACAGACTTGACAAGGACGAGTTCAGCAATGGTATGGCTACTGTCCGCAACAATCTCGTTCAGACTATGGCCGAAGGCGTCTTCGGATCTAGAGAGATTCGCCGTGCCGTGGTTGACCTGGTACCCCCGAGATTCAAGGCTGCGCCTACGCAATACGTCATCTCCGATCGAGAGTCCCTAAATGTCGACCAGCACAGAGCTATCGAGAAGGTGATGAGCGCCGAAGATTACGCGTTAGTGCTTGGTATGCCCGGTACAGGCAAAACGACTACTATTGCTCACATCATTCGGGCTCTAGTGTCCCAGGGGAAGAGTGTTCTGCTCACTTCATACACACACACCGCGGTCGACAATATTCTTCTAAAGCTCAAGGACGACAATACACCTGTTCTACGTCTTGGTGCCCCCGCTAAAGTTCATCCAGATGTTCAGCAGTTTGCAATTCTGGCCGGCCAGCCTATGAATTCCTTCGAACAGATCAAGGAAGCCTGGCACGACACACCTATCGTAGCGACCACTTGCCTCGGCGTCGGACATGCGCTCTTCAATGAACGCACTTTCGATTATTGCATCGTCGACGAGGCGTCCCAGATCACACTACCAATCTGTCTGGGACCCATCCGGATGGCCAAGACTTTTGTCCTCGTCGGAGATCACAATCAGCTTCCACCCCTCGTTCAGAATGAGGAGGCTCGGGAAGGCGGTCTTGATGTGAGCTTATTCAAGCTTCTTTCTGACACACACCCAGACTCGGTGGTCAATCTAGAACATCAATACCGCATGTGTGAAGACATCATGACTCTCAGCAACACACTCATCTACGAGGGACGACTACGATGTGGTACCGAGGAGTTGCGGTTCAAGAAACTTGAAGTGCCAAAGATGAATGCACTCAAGAGTCTCCACTATGATTCTTCATCGATGCTCAAGCCAGGGACACTAAAGTCGTTCTGCACGTCCATGACCGAAAGTTGCTGCTGGCTGCGAGACTTGCTAGACAGCGAGGCTCGAGTGCGATTTGTTAATACCGACACCCTGCAACCCCTCACTCGGGAAGAGGCCAAGGGCAACCGAATAGTCAACCCTGCGGAGGCTCGTATTGTTGTTCAACTCGTCGAGAGCCTCCTTACGGTGGGAGTATCTGACGGGGAAATTGGAGTGATGACACACTATCGCTCTCAACTATCATTGCTGAAACATGGTCTTCGTGGTCATGTGGGCGTGGAAATGCACACTGCCGACCGCTTCCAAGGACGAGACAAGGAAGTTGTCATCCTTTCGTTGGTTCGCAGTAACGAAAGCTGCAGTATCGGCGAGCTGTTGAAAGATTGGCGACGCATCAACGTCGCTTTCACCCGAGCTAAGACGAAGCTGCTTGTTGTTGGAAGCAAGAGCACTTTGAAAGGCAGCGGAAAAGATGAAATGCTCAGCAAGTTCATCTGTCTCATGGAGGAACGGGATTGGATCTACGACCTGCCACCGGACGCTCTGGACAGTCATTTCTTTGACGACACAGCAACACAATTGACAGCCAGTGGCATTTCTCCCAACAAAACGAGAAATACTAGCCCTAGAAAGGGGTTCAGTCCACGCAAAGTCCCGAAGCTGGCCTTGGGAGTCGACAAAGAGAATCGCAGACCTCAGCCCAAGAGGGCACGACTTGGAGAAAAGGTACTTATGAAGGATAAAGTCATTCTCAGGGACATACTTAATGACATGACAAACGGGGCTTATTGAGATGTACATGGGCTTGGAGTATACGGCATTGGTTTAGTATGACAGGATATCATGTCAGGAATAGAGGATGTAAGGCGTTAACAGGTGTTGGTCCAGCAACCCAGGAGATCATTTGCGTACACAGGAAATTCTACGCGAACATATATCATTTAATCTCTCTTGATTACCATCGTGGCATGACAAGAAGCAGTAGAGACGATGACCGTCGAGTAAAAGCGGACTTGACGAATTTATAGAGCTGGTTTTAATCAACCAATCATTCGGTGAGAAAGCCAGTTGAGGATGCAGAAACACCTAGCAAACCTGACCTCAGAATCAAGATTGTGACGCGACTCCAGAGCAAAGTACCAAATGCCGCCGAGCCAACAGATCGCTTTCATCCATTCCGATGTTCACTCCCCCCCACGAACAAAAGAGGCAAGCACTTGCCGACCATTCGGAGCGCAACTGACTGTTGAAAGGTCGGGTGGAGTCGGAGAGAAGCACGTGACTCGGGATGACTAACCATCCCGACGTGGATCCGAGAATCCAACTCCAATCCAACAACCTCACCTGTGTGCTGCCAACGACGCAAACTCCGACTATTGCGCGCCCGCGAAACGCACCCCTCAACCCCCCACCTCATCCATCACCGGATTTACGTCAATTGGGACGTCTCGCCTCTCCTCCCAACACGAAACAAGAAACCTTATCCGAACCGAACGATGCCGGCGATACGTCCGACCGCGGCCATCCGCGCCGCCCGCGCCATCAAGACCACCGCTCCCTCTGCGAGGGCCTTCTCCGTGACGGCCCGCCGCGCTGGCGGTGGCTCCGACTTCGATCCCCCCACCGGCTGGCTCTGGGGCGTCAAGCCCGGCGAGAAGTACGAGAAGGAGGGCTGGGAAACGCCCTTCTACACCCTTTTCTGCGGAGGTATCATCGCCACCGGCGTTGTCCTTGCCTTCAAGCCTGACACTTCGTGAGTGCCGGCCTTTTCCTCAATGCTCCCCGCGGGATGTATCTGGTTATCTGCAGCTTCATATTGCTTTTGAAGGTGGCCCTGCGGGTATGCGTCGGTACCAACTGAGCTCGGGATGAGGTAATTTTGATGTTGGGAAAGAGCCGCGGCTAATGTTACCCCTCTCGGGAATACAGACTCGACACCTGGGCCCTCGAGGAGGCCAGACGGAGATTAGAAAAGGAGGGTATCCTGCCGGATCCCGAGAAGTGAATACGGAGAACTGCAACCTGCTATGAAACTCTCTTTGCGACAACCCCGAATCACTTTTATCTGGAGCTTGGTTTGAAACTATAGAAAGGGATGGGGTAACGGAACAGACACAATGCACCGAGCCGCGAGGATGGACTTTTTATACGGTGAAAGAGAGGAAGAGCGAGACGAGAAAGACAAGAGGAAAGGAAGCTCGTCGTCGGTATCCGGCGGCGGTGTCTTACTTTTCCGGAAAAAGTGTACATGACCCTGCCCTTGAACTAGTTTTCTTTTTTCCCACACTTTTCTTACACTACGAAGACTCATCTGATCTTCGCGAGCCTCTCGAATGATTAGATTTGCATTGATGATGTCTGACGGCGGGTTTTGAAGCTTCGTGATGATGACCTGGGACTTTTCAATTGAATATGGAGATAATACTCTTTGGCTAGGACTGACCGGGCTGTAACATGCCATGGTTCCTGCATGAGTAACCAACACGCCGAGAATCACCCATTGTTGGTTGTGAGTCGGGCCACTTGCTGACTTGGTTGACCACATGCCGAATTTCAGTAACATTGACCTCATGCACAGGAGCTTTGGGTGTCGAAAACGTCGCACAATGCACTCAATTGGTCAGAGGTATAAAACTATAAAGCCTTTGAACATTTCTATTGCCCACGCTTTCCTTTTGGATATCTACAAATCTACATGCCGCTCAATTGACCAATGCTTTACGCAGCAACGTAACTCCACTCGTGCTCCTCATCACCATACTGTCTCGCCTCCATCCAGCCCTTCATCCTCAGGGCAATCTCACCAGACTCCTCGGCCTCGCTGAGACCGCAGTTGATAGACTTGCCCTTCCAGGCAATGGTGCGGATGGGGCTGACAATGGCAGCAGTACCAGCACCGAAGGCCTCAATGAGACGGCCCTCCGAAGCAGCCTCGTCGAGCTCCTTCATGGTGTATTTACGCTCCGAGATCATCCACCCTTCGGGCACCAGCCTCTCGCGGGCCAGGGACAGGACGGAGTCGCGGGTGACACCCTCGAGGATAGTGCCGTCAAGGGGCGCGGTGACGAGCTCCTTCTGGCCAGTCTCCTTGTTCTTGATGGCGGCGAACATGTTCATGGTGCCGACCTCGGTAACGTACTCCTCCTCGCCGAAGAGCCACAGGTTCTGCTGGTGGCCACGGCTGGCAGCCTCAAGCTGGGGCACGATGCAGGGTGCGTAGTTTGCGCCGAGCTTCTTATCGCCGACGCCGCCGGGCCAGGCGCGGACAGCGTAGTCGGTTGCCTCAAGAGAGACGGCCTTGAAGCCGGTCGGGTAGTAGGGGCCGACAGGTGAGGCAATGACGTAGAGCAGGGCAGAGCCGGGAGGGCCGACACCGAGGGTCTTTTGGGTGCCGATCATGGTCGGGCGGAGGTAAAGGGAGTAGCCGCGCTCGTCGGGGATGTAGTGCTTATCGAGCTGGACGAACTTGGAGATGAGTTCGATCAAGGAGGTGGGCTCGAAGGTGGGCAGGGCAATGCGGGCAGCCGACTTGTTGAGGCGGGCCATGTTCTTGTCCGGGCGGAAGAGCCTGACCTTGCCGTTCTTGTCCTTGTAGGCCTTCATGCCCTCGAAACACTCGAAGGCGTAATGGAAGACGCAGGTCGCAGGGTCGAGAGAGAGGTTCTGGTAGGGGACGATCTTGGGATCAAGCCATCCCTGTTCTTGGTTCCATTCAATGGTGAGCATGTGGTCTGCGGCGGAGCGGTTAGCAATGGCAACTGTGCGGTAGGTTGGCTAGGAATCCTGACCGGTGAACTTGCGGCCGAAGACAAGCTCTTCCGGGTTGCCCAGAGTTCCCGGATTCTTCGTCTTCTCAATTGTAAGTTTTGAGGCATCGAGGCCGAGGGGCTTGGCCACGGAGGCGGCCTCGGGTTTCACGCTGTAGAGCCTCGCCGATTGCCAGGTAGCGGCTAACCTGGGAGAGCACCGAGGTGCTGCTCTGAAGGCGCTGGCGGCGCGGGGGAAAAGTTGCCGCATCATGGCGACGGTTTTCGTTATGGTGTTTGTGGGTATAAACCAGAAAAGGAGGTGAAGATTTTCAAAAAACTCTAAACAAGTTGAAAAGATGCCTTGTTAAATACTACAAAGAGTGTGACTCTTTCAAGAAACCAAAGACGAGATCCGTCAATTGCGGTCAACGGCGAATCCAATTGACCAATCCAGTGCTTGATAAGACGACGAGAGAGAGGGTAGTACTCTGTCGGGAGTAGGGCGTAATTTGAGGAGGGCGTGGAGGGCGCGCAAAGAGTCAGAAATCGGAGCGTTATCGGACCCGTGGGGACGTGTAAGCCGTCGCTTTCCATCGCCGCCCAGGTTCCAAAGCTGCTGTTCAGGGTCCCGGCTCCGGAAGCATCCCGCTCTGTTAGGTGCAGCCATGCTGTCCAGGAGGCGCGAGCTTAGGTCAGCGACCACTATGATTGGCCTGAGCCTCGAGAGGCTAACCCCTCTGGCATAGCTGCGACCAGGAGGTGGGCTGCCCCCAGCTCAGGTAAGGTGTGCCCAACTTATTCGAAGCCGAGCCTTAAACGCAGGGGTGGGGACTGTGGAATCATTGCTAAAAGCATGGGTATCGAGCTGATTGTACTTTGGGACGACCTTGCCTATCAGCGACGTGGTAGTTGACGCGGCTGCACGCCTGCATCTGAACATCAGCTTTCAAGCCAGCTTGCCAATTCAATCCGACTGTACGCTCTGACTACATCTCCTTTCTTCTCGAGCGCAACAAGACACAATTCGCGTGTTAATCACAAAGCCCCAAAGGGCCGTCTTTCCTGACGTCTTATCGACATCGTTGTGGTGTGCCCCTCCCCGCCTGCATCGATCCCAGAGACAAAGGCCCTCCCATTCTCCCCGAGAGCGCGCGCAATTGACAGCAAAGTCCCGACTTGGCGCAAACTCCATATTTTATCCTCTTGGCCGTCATGACGATCGAGTCCCCTCGATTTCCGTTTCCTCCGCCTTGACGACGACGACGAAGACGTTTCTAGTTTTAAGACACGACGAGCACATCTACGAAGTTGACGACGACGACGATGTTCTCCTCGGCGCTCAAGTCGATATCTTCGACAAACATTACAGCCAACTACTCCATCTCCTCGACCCAGACCTCGTCCGCCGGCCCCTGGAAGATCTACGATTGCAAAAAAAAGTCGACGGGGAAGCCCTACAGCGTTTTCGTTTTTGATAAAAAGGCTCTCGATGGACATGGCAGTAGCCTTGGCCGGTCGAGCGCGTCCGCTTTCAAGCGCGCCACCGAGGAGGTCATTGAACGCCTGAAAAAGGAGGCCTCGAGCCTGGCGAAGCTCAGACACCCAAGCGTCCTCGAACTCGTCGAGCCGGTCGAGGAGACAAGGGGCGGCGGGCTGCAGTTCGTTACCGAGGCTGTCACGGGCTCGCTGGCGGCTCTGCTGCAGGAGAAGGATGATCAAGAACGGGGTGGCGGGGTCGGCGGGCGGTCGAGCCGCTATGTCACCGAGGACTCGGACGGCGTGCGCCGGCGGCGCGAACTGGAGATTGACGAGCTCGAGATCCAGAAGGGGTTGCTGCAAATCAGCAAAGCCCTGGAGTTCTTGCATGAGAACGCTGGTCTGGTTCATGGAAATCTCACGCCGGATGCTATCATTGTGAATGCAAAGGTCGGTCTATTCCTGCCAACAAGCTCAACCAGCATGCAAATGTCCCGTGCGATCGCTAACTTGGAAGTAGTCGGACTGGAAAATTAGTGGTCTGGCCTTCTGCGGTCCATCCGAGGGCTCTAACAAGCCGACCTCCTTCCAACCCATCAGCTTGTCAGAGGTGCTGAACCCGGACCCTCGACTGCCTCGGTTTGTACAGCTGAACCTCGATTACACCTCCCCTGACTTTGTCATCGACAACAACTTTACCAACTTCGCCGACATGTTCTCGTTGGGTCTTTTGGCTGTTGCCCTCTACAACTCACCCCACCGCTCGCCCATAGAGTCACATGGCAGCTTATCAACTTACAAGCGGACGTTCTCCTCTTCATCGACAGTTCCGTCTGCGTCAAACGGATTCTTATCATCACGACCCTTACCCAAAGAGCTCGTTCAGCACGTACTACCACGTCTTATCACTCGCCGACCAGCGCAACGTCTCACAGCCAAGGAGTTCCAAGAAAGCGAGTACTTCAACAACGTACTTGTCTCGACCATCCGTTTCCTCGATGCTTTCCCGGCAAAAACACCAAACGAGAAATCTCAGTTCATGCGAGGCTTGGTCAAGGTTATGCCCTCGTTCCCCAAGACAGTAATGGAGAAGAAGCTTTTGCCAGCATTGCTCGAAGAGATGAAAGACAAGGACCTGATAGCACTGATTCTCCAGAACGTCTTCACCATTGTCGACTTGCTGCCATCCGCGAGACGGGTTTTCGCCGAGAAGGTACGGCCAGCGTTGAAGGCGACCTTTGCCCCGCCTCCTAAGAAGGACCAGCCTCCAGAGAGGGACCCTACCAAAGACGCCGGGTTGATGGTTGTGCTTGAACACATGTCAACTATTTGCAACAACTGCAACGGCAAAGAATTCACAGATGGTAAACGAAACTCGCAACCTCCGATACAAGAAATACTGACATGTTCTCAGACATTCTGCCCGTTGTCTATGCGGCGATTGAGGCGCCAACCCCAGCAGTGGTCGACGCGGCTCTGCGAGGCCTGCCATCTATCCTGCCAGTTCTCGACTTTAGCACCATCAAGAACGAGCTCTTTCCTGTCATTGCGGCTGTCTTTAGCAAAACTAGCAGTCTCGCCATCAAGGTGCGAGGTTGCCAGGCCTTTGTCGTTTTATGCGGCGGAACACTAGACGGGCAAGACGATGGGCTTGATGCTTTCGGTGCTACAAAGAAGAAACCATCATCATCTTCGAGCATGCTGGACAAATACACCATGCAGGAGAAAATCATCCCGTTGATCAAAGCTATCAAGACTAAAGAACCTGCTGTCATGATGGCAGCTCACGGAGTTCTACGGGTAGTTGGCGAAGCTGCTGACGCTGAATTTGTCGCGATCGACATCCTCCCCATCCTGTGGCATATGAGTCTTGGGCCTTTGCTCAACTTGAAGCAGTTTCAGGATTTCATGGACCTCATCAAGAAGTTGTCCAAGAGGGTGGAAGACGAGCAGACTAGGAAATTGCAAGAGCTTTCTGGCACAAATGGCAGCGCAGCGGCGCCCAACGAAGACTTCATGGCTTTCGGCGGCGTCAGTGGAACCACGTTTGATACCAACGGAGGTGCGGAGGACGACTTCGAAAGCTTAGTCAAAGGCAAGACGACGCGGTCGTCAACTTCGGATGCCTTCTCGAGCTGGGAGGAGACACCTGCCACGGCAAGAGTTACCTCGCCCGCGCCTGGAAGTAGATCGACAACTCCGGCGTTTTCATGGTCAAGTCAGCCTCCGACTCAGACCGCACCTCCAACGGCCAAGCCTCAGCCTAGTTTCCGTACGGTAACGCCTGATCTGGCCTCATTCCAAACAATGAGCCCGACATCTACTCAGTTCTCTAAGCCCTTGCAACCAACTACACAAACTTCGACACAGCCAGCGCATTCGAGTTCGACAATCAACTGGTCCACAGCGTCGGCGACGACTTCCAACCCATGGTCGTCGTCTTCGACACCGACGCCGGCCTTTTCGCCCGGTAACTCCATGTCGCCACCACCGAGCTCCGCTTTTGGTGGAATAAGCACGCCCATGTCCAGCATGTCGCTCGGTGGGCAACGACCAGCCATGTCACAGTCATCGTCGTTTTCCTTGCCACCACCGCCTTCTAGCAACTCGACGGGCTTATCCGGATCATCCGGGTTTAGCCTACCGCCTCCGCCCAGTCACACGCCGCCAGTGCAATCAGGCATGAGTGCATTCAACAAGCCTGCGACCAACACCACTGGCATGGGGATGATGAGTCAACAGCCGATGGGCAGTTTGAGCAGTATGGGTAGCATGGGCAGCGTAGGCCCGCGGCCTGGAATGAGCATGGGTAACATGGGGATGGCATCCGGTGGGGGCATGAACAACATGATGAACAGCAACATGGGGATGAACAGCATGGCCGGACTTCAGCAACAACAGCAGCAGAAGCCGCAGCAGAAGAGCGGTTTGGATAAGTATGAGAGTCTCATTTAGCGGCGCACACTGGAAATAGCACACAGCATGGTTGTCACAGTGCCGGGCATCCCAGACCTGTTTACATGATACACATACACACAAAGACACGTTGACAGAGTTGCCGGTGCTTGGGGCGCTCAAGGATAGTGACGGACTTTTTGATGGTCGGGAAAGGGATGCAAGAAGACTCAGGGTCAATATGAAGAATCTAGAAGTTGAGCAGCGCAATGAGTAGAGTTGACGTTGAGATGAGTAGAGATTACGGAAACGCTTGGCACGACTCATGAAGTCGTATACAAATGCGATAAGCAAACGGATTTTAACATAATAGTGTTCAGCGCCAAAATTTGGTGGGCCAAACTAAACCCCGCAAAGTCAAGATTTTTGAGACGTGGACTGAGCAAGTATCGGGCGTCGGGGTGGCACATGACGGAAGAGAGATTTTGTCTGGCGATGTCCGCCAAGGCGAAGACCCCCATGTGGCGGGGCGATTTGGATAACTGTCGGTTAGTAACTCGGGCTCCGTAGTTATGTAGAACCGAACTGGCTGCTTTGGACTGTAACGAGATGGAGCATGAAAACCTATCACTCTGATTTGATTAAGTCCGTGTTTTGGGAAAGGAACCGGATATGTTTCAAGAAAAGGGGGGCGAAAGGTTTGTCCATGATGCGATGATTCGCGGAAGGGGGCCCGCCCCAGATTGTAAAGGCGGTTTTTAGTTGCGCAAATCCATCTCGATCTGACACCTACCTGTTAACCCTAGAGGTGTAACGCTAAGCAAGACGAAAAAAGAACTCGGCCCTGAGAACTGGTCAGTGTTTGGAGCAAGCCTTGTCGATTTCTCGACCGGACAGAGAAATGATCGGGTTCTCTATCCTGTCTTGTTTTGCCCGTTTTGTCTTTGGGAGTGAGAGAGGCGCCAACGCGTGTTGACTGAGTTGGCTGACTTTGCTCTACGCTTGGTTTGTTTGTTCTGGGTAACGCAACCAGCCAGGGCTGGGGGTGCGTGGCCGGTCACATGCAGAACAGGAACAGAGTTGGGCTTTTTCCGGGGGTGTGGGCATTGTTTTTGGGTGCGGGCTGATGCTGGCTGTAGAGAGCGAAGGGACAATACTACCGAAGCGGCATATGAGTTGTATTCATGTCCTGTTGGATTTGACATCGGCCGTGCATACTGGGGGCCGATGCGGCGTTGGTGTGCTGGAACGGTCGATGTACGAACGTAGAGTCAACTCGAGATGTCGTCAACCTGACGGCAATGGAAAGATGGACTACGGGGAAGATGAGGTAAAAGGGATGTACAACTTGTCTCGACGGGCATCTGCTGTGAACCTGTGATGGGAGCTCAGTGGACAACAACCTGGAAGGTAGAAAAGGGGGGTTAGGTCAAGTACAGTGCATTTTCTGGCGCCAAGGAGTTAAATCATCCTGGGAGCGTCACTCGCTCGGATCGGACAAGCCAAGCCAAGACCCAGTACAGTCAGAGTATGGACACTTTTGTTCAAGCCAAACCGCTCGATGAAAACTCGCCAAAATGCCTCAAGAAACCAGAAACACCTTCCGTAGTTGATGGACATGGCGAGGAATTATCAAAAAGGCTGAGAGATGATGGGAATCGACAACTTGTTGACGCAAAGTGTTACCGATAGACTGCGAGGATCTAGCTGCCGGCGGGCCAGTGCGGTGGGCATGACAGATTGATTGGGGATTGACCTCCTTGTACGTATGTATGTACGTGTGCGTGTATGTATGTATGTATGTGTCTTGGGCCCAGCCTAACCCCCCCGGTCGGACATTAGCCAAACTTGGTTCGATAAGGTGATGATGGCTCTATCACAAGAGGAACACTTGGGCAGCACAATGCCGACAAGCGGTAGGTAGGTGTTGGTTGAAAACCGCCGGCACTGACGAACAAGGAGACATCAGAGGATGGCCGAGTTTCATTTCGAGCCAGGTTCCGAAACTCTCTGATGGAGAACAACAAAGGCGATGGACAGACAGGATGGACGGCGGTACATGATGGACGATGACAAGTGGAGGGAATTAGGGATTGCGTTTGGTCTGCTAGGTTTTGGTTGGACGGGATTGTACACGTTCACACGCCGCACGCACCACCACTTACTCACTCAGACATTACATGTTCTCCTCGGCGGGCGATTACGAGTTGCTGCTGGTGCAAAGGTAAACCGGTCTGTAGACTCACTACGTTTGAGCAATCCGGGTTAGGTTTCCATTTTATCCCATTCCCACTTCTCCTCGCAGCAGCACGACAACCTTGTCCAACCTGGACGCTGTTGTTGAACCTGACCGCGCGGTGGTGTGAACCTGGATTGGCCCAACCACATCCATCAATCATTGACGCAGTTGCATCGTCCGTCAATGTCGGCTGAATCGTAAGCAGGAGTAGCGTACAATAGTAGACTAGAGTAAGAGCGCAATACCATGCATCCCTCCCCCCCAGAGCATACATGTAACGGCATTGTTGAATTTGTATTCGCATCTGCATCTGCCTCAGCTGAGTATTAGTAAACGACTAAGACGGAGCCACCCTGGTCAACCTTTTTTGCCTTTTTGATTGCCCTTCCCGTTTTTACCTGGCTTGGTCTCCTTGGGCTGGGAAAGGATTGGACTGACAGTCGCGCTCATCGTATCCCTACACGCGCACACACACACTCTCTCTCTCTCGCTCTCTCTGTGTTGCCTATCTTACCTGGCTTGTCTGTCCTGTCTTCCTAAATGACTTTCCGCGCAGTCACATCTTCATTTCAGTCCATCCACCGTTCAATCTGCTCCATCTTGTTCTCTTGGGCCCTACATCTAGATCTGCTTACGCAGCGTTCGCTCACCTTCGTGTGAAACCCCTTTCTCTCTCCCTCCAGAACTCGCGTCCCTTCTCTGCAGAACAACTAGACCGCGCGACTGCTTCTAGCCTTTTTGACCCTCTTCCCTTACATTTCGCCTGCTCACCTGTGTCTCCTACGCTATTTCCCTCTCTTTCTCTCTGACTTCACCTTTACCGAAGAACGACAATCTCTAATTTACCTCGCTTTTTTTTTTTCCTACCTTGCCTAAGTTGCCTCCCTCTCCCACTTTTTTTCCCGCACCCTTTTCCCATCTCATCCGGGACCCCCAAACCTGAACCAAACCCTTCCATCAATTTCAGACCGTCCCATCCGCTCCGTTTCGGTCAATCGGTGTTTTTTTTTTTTTCTTTCTGCCTCACCCCTTCCGAACCCTGCAATTCTTGTTTCTCTCTTCACCCTGCGATCAAACGCAACTCGAGGGAACTACCGACCTCCGTTCTCTCGTACCTTCGCTTATCAGCCTACCTTTCGTCAACTCTGCCTGGTCTTCGCCTCAGGCAACCAGCTTGACTTGCGTTGAATCATCACTGCCTTTGCTCATCACGAGCTGCAGGCATACTCATATACCTTCTCTCTCACTCTGTTTTCGTCTCCTGTTAGACAAAAATAAAATAAAAAAAAGATCAGGGCACAGTGTCTTCTCCGTTACGCCACCCCAGGGAGATAACCGACGAGTTTCGAGCGAAAGGGCGGAACTCGGCCACATCCAACCTCATTCGCAGCCAAGGCATCCTTTTTTCCCTCCTCTCTCACACACACACACCCTTAAGGGCCCGACCGTCTGCAACTTATTAAATTCCTCCTCCCATCAAAACCACACCAGACTTTTTGCCTTTCTTTATTCTCTACGCCAATCTCTTTCCCCCCTCCCACTATCCACCAACCTTTTCAAGGTGAGCCTGTGCGAGGGAATTCGGAAAGAGACAGAAAGAAGGAAAAAATAAGTCCAAGTGTTGTTTCCCTCTCTACACACTCTGGCCGCCAAACTCTGGTCGCTCTTCATTTCCCCTTCACCAAGCCCATACCAGCCCAGTCTTTGTTCAGACTATCTTTTCGTGTTGTCTCACAAATAAACCCACCGGCTGGTCGGCGTCACCACCCCTATCAACCAGACACGTACACCCAGCTAGCTAGCGACTCTTGCTCAGCTCAGCCCTTGTCTACTCACATCTCCCGTTTCATCCCTCATCTTCTTTCTCTCTTCGCGAGTTCCATCAACTACGACCTTCCCTTCCATTCTTCCCATCACCAAAAAAGATCCAGAGTCAACAACCCCCAAAACCCCGAGAAAACATGAAGACTCAACGGGCGGCGACAAAGGCCGTCACGGTCAAGAAGCGCGGCAAAAACAAATCCAAGGGCGCCGCCGCGTACAAGATTGACAACTTCAAGGCCCCCGACAACCCAACCCTCGAGGAGATCAAGCACGCCGTCGGCCTCCAGGAACTTGAGGAACGCGTCAAAGACGCCAAGGAGTCCGCGTGGGAGACCGATTCGCTGCTAGAAGATGCCATCGCTGAGCTGGGCGATGCGAAACTCTCTTTGGATGGTAGGTCAAAGTCACTCACTTCATTGTTATCAACCCCCCCGGCAAGCATGACAATTCACTGCTACTTTTAGCCTCGGATTACGTGTTTCTCTCATCATTGGGTCTTTTCTTGTGTTGATATGCTAACCTGGCCACCCAAAAGACCCCGACAGCTGCACGCCTGACGAGGCCATGGGTCTGCGCCACCAACTCAGAGCCCTCGGTCCCGCAGAATTCTGTAGAAGAACCGTCGACGCCGGCCGTTACACGGCCAAGAAGCTGCTGTCGGCCTTTGGCCTCAAGCCGCCCGCCTTCCTTGAGGGCGCCGAAGATGAAGCCTACTTCAGCCTCTTGTCGCTGGCAATCAGCAGAGAGCTGTCCAAGCGCGCCAAGCTGTTCCGCTACAACACGGTTGACGACGCCGTGGAGTTGTTGCAGCGGAGCAAGAACATCATCGTCCTCACCGGCGCTGGCATCTCTACCTCGCTCGGCATTCCCGACTTCCGCTCAAAAGGCGGTCTCTACTCACAGCTCGAGCACCTGGGACTGAACGACCCACAAGAGGTGTTTGACATTTCCGTCTTTAAGCAAGACCCAACCATCTTCTACACCGTCGCCAAGGACATACTGCCGTCCACCAACCGCTTCACGCCGACTCATGCTTTTATCTCCATGCTTGAGAGGCAGGGCAAGCTGCTCACCAACTACACGCAGAACATTGACAACCTCGAAGCTAAGGCCGGCATCTCTGCCGACAAGCTCATCCAGTGCCATGGCTCCTTCGCGACTGCCACGTGCGTCCAGTGCGGCTTCAAGTGCGTCGGAGAGGAGATCTTCCCCGACATCAAGGCGGGCAAGATCCCGCGGTGCCCGCGTTGCATCCAGAACCTCCGCCCCAACGGCAGCACGAAGCGCAAGAGGTCGGCGGGCACAGAGCGCAAACGCCGCAGATTCAGCTCCGACGACTCGGTGTCGGACGGCGAATACGACATCCCTAGTGTGGGTGTCATGAAGCCGGACATCACCTTCTTCGGCGAGGCGTTGCCCGATGAGTTTAGCAGACGCCTGACGGAGCATGACCGTGACAAGGTGGACCTCGTCGTCGTCATCGGCACGAGTCTGAAGGTGACGCCGGTGTCGGAAATAGTGAGCTGGCTGCCGGCCAACATCCCTCAGATCTACATTTCGCGACAGGCCGTCAACCACATCAACTTCGATATCGACCTGCTTGGCGACTGCGACGTCGTCGTCTCGGAGCTGTGCCGCCGCGCCGGCTGGCCGCTGAAGCACGAGATGGTCCCCGAGGGCCAGGTGGTCAACGTCAAGCCCGACGGCGGGTGCGTCAGCAGACACGTCTTCGAGGTTGTCAACCCTCAACCTCAGCCCCAGGAGCCGTTGGATTCTCAGCAGCAGCGGCATCAGCAGAATCAGCGAGGTGTCAAGACCGAGCCCGGTATCCTGAAGCCGAAGAACGAGCCCAGAAAGCCTAGAAAGTCCGGCTGAAATTGAGACTCTTGTCTGAGACGGCGACTTTCCAACGACGACAACCTCATTTTGTTTCTCCTTCATTCTTTTTTCAATTTTGTTGTTTCGACGTTACAGATACCCCCCACTCAGGCATTGATCTGAGGGCGCGCGCTTCGGGCGGTCCTCTTTTGACAGGTTGGTTCACTCCGCCATACTAGCACCACCACCACCACCAGCACTTTGATTCGACGAAACACCCAGACAAGCCCAAAGCCCCAAACCTAGGACGGAACGGCACTATTGCCGGTAGCAGCGATGAATGCGTCAACGCACACAACACAACACCGCCTGCCTTCTGTCCTGTGGCTGCGGGCCATCGCACATATGTCGCACCCGTTTGGCTGTTTTCTTCACCACACGTCAACAAGAGGGCCCAGCAAAGCCTGGCAGAACCTTGGGCACAAATCGTTTCCCCACCACCACAACACACCATTGCGATCAATGGATTTGCAATCTGAGGGACGACACACAACGCCCTAGTTCGCGCAACCCAATTCGAGTTGTTTTTCGCCCCACAACTCTCTGACTTTTTCTTGTCTTCTGACGTGAAGAGTCTTAATACAAACGAGATACCAGACTACCGACTTGTGTACTCTTGCGACACTACAGAATGCAAGACGATGTTTCAAGCGATCGACTTTTCTTTCTTTCCTTTTGTGGTTCATAGGCATAGGCAAAGGCAGGCGGGCAGACGGTTTACACAGACGGTGTGTAGATTTGGGAAACGAGAAAAAAGCCGGCGGATATTTGGCGTCAGCGGATTACTTCTTTCCCCTTTTATTTTTCTATTGTGCCCCTTTTTTTGGGAGGGAGTCTGGTTCCTTTCCCCTTTTTACTCTCAACAAGTCGTCTTTTTTTGTCAGAATACCTAGAAGCCCCGACAGAGGTTTCCTGTTTTCCTTTTTTTTTTTCCCTTCCTGGGCAGCTTTCTTCGGTTCGTCGTCATTATACGAGGGTTTTTAGAGACAGAACAGAAAGACATGCCGTCTTTGATAGCTAATTCAATGATGACGAAATAAAACAAACAGACGACTATTGAGTGTGAAGCAAGCCTGATGGCCGATATGCAGGGCGGCGTAGGACGTATTGATGCCGTGCCTCGCTGACGAGAGAGGGGCTGGCGTGGTGGTGACTCAACACCGGACGGCAAACGCCTCATTTGGATCCTTGTCGCCCTCCATCTTGCGTGCACCGAGCATGCGAGACTTCACATGCGAGACTTCACCTGCAGAGGGTGCCCCAAGGTTTACCTGGCAATTTTTAGGCGATACGGTCAACTTCTTGCCTGATGAGGCTCTTTGTAGTTGATGCAGGCTGGGCAAAGACGAACGCTCTGATGCTTGGCAAGAGGACTTCCCGTCTGCCTAGCGGAGGAGTACATGGGCTATCATTGACAAAATTCCAAAAGCCCCATGCAGTTTTCCTGGACGAGATGCTTCAGCCTCGAGTCCCACTCATGTTCCCGATCTTGAGAATGGTGCCTTTACGGGGGCAGGGGCGGAGTTTGGCTAGTCTGAGAGGATTTGGGCTCTAGCGTCAGCGCTGACCTGGGACTTGTCGTGTATGACGGCGACGGTGAATAAGGCACCCCCGATGCTAAAGGCAACCTTTCTTCGGATGGTTGACGCCGCCACGGGTCCCACCATCGCCGCAGGAGATGATCCTCCGGCACCACGCGTCGGCTCTAGGGTGCTTGTCAAGCGTGTAGCCGGGAGGCAACTGGTTTTTGGTACCTCGTGCGGAGGGGTGTCCTTGCTCAACAGCTAGTTTGCGGTGTAGGGTTTCCTCGAGCAGTGTTCTTGGGAGAAACAGTCGTTGAAACTTGTGCAAAGTTGAGGGAAACGAGGATAATGCAAAGACCGCTCTCGTAATACACCAAAGAGCCGCACCCGGCGAGACGGTCCTTCGCTACCTCAGCCGCGTTTTACACTTGAGGTCTCCGAAGTGAGTTGGTCTGTTATGCTACAATAAGTTTTGAACGTCAACTTTTGCCGTCTTTCCATTCTGCTCCAACTAGTTGCCCAAATATAGAAATATAATAACAACAATAAATAGATTGATCAATTTGGTGTCGACGTCAACAACCCCACTCTGCCCACCCCCCGCGGTCGAGAAAGCACACAGCCAACATCCTCATCGTCAACCCGACCAATAGACCTCCAAAAGTACGACCACCAGCCACCCCCCAATATCCAGGGTCCAGCCGTGCCCAGCAGTAGACCCTCTCGCCTGGTTTCCAAGATGTATGTAGTTGTTTGTTTTGAAAAGGAAGGAGTGTCCCAACCGCAGGACCGAAGGATGCCGAATCCCCATAACCAATGCAACAACACAAGCCAATAGTAAGAAGTTGCAGACATAGTCTCTTTCAAAGTGAAGAAACGGGCGCGAAAGGCTGGGCGGTCTGGTTCCCATGGATTGCTCACACTTGCCATGAGCACAAGAGGCCCAACGTCGTCGCAATGACTTGACCCCTATCCTCCTCCATTTCAAAGATATCAATGTGGCGAGGTCTTAGCCGACATACCGTTTGGGAGTTTCACACACCGGCTTATGAGCGTAAACGTCAAACGCCGAAGACATTTAGATTACCTTCAAAGGTGTATGCTTAAACGGCTTCACCTTGGCAAATAAATAGGTTCGCCTCGAGTCAGCATGTATTAATTAGTCACCAATACGCGAGTCAAATTGATACGAGAAACCTTTCTTGTCTTTATTAAGAATTTTCTCGAACGTATTCAATCGTTCGCGGCCCTAGTTGATCATCGCGGGCTCTATGCTACAAGAAGAAAGAAACAGTAGGCTGAGTAAACCTGCTGAATGCGGGATGGGGATGACCGCACCGAGAAACTTATACTTGTACAAATACATTGCGCGCTCTTTATTGGGGAATTTTGTTTCTCGCTCACATAACGCCGCTTTACCGTATAAACGTTGTCGCCAGTGCCGGGCGACGATTAATG
This sequence comes from Colletotrichum incanum, assembly GCA_001625285.1. Lineage (NCBI taxonomy): Eukaryota > Fungi > Ascomycota > Sordariomycetes > Glomerellales > Glomerellaceae > Colletotrichum > Colletotrichum incanum. The sequence continues at coordinate 78,215 of LFIW01000748.1, forward strand.
TACTCCTCACTCCCGCGACACCTTCTCATCCCCTGCCTTCTCGCTCGTGGTTTCCTCACGAGGTTCTTCGCGTATCGAGTTCTCACGGGAGACCCCTCTCCTGGCGTTGTTGTCAGAGTCGTCGCTGTCACGACGTCTGCGGTCCGCCGGTGACCAATTGGCTGCGATACCAGCAGCGACAATACCCGCCATGACGGTTGGAGCGCCGAGCGCCGAGTTGGACCGACTGCGCGAGCTGTAGGAGCGCTTGCGAGAGTTGGGTGTCGCGGCCGCTGAGCCGAAGCTGTCCTCTCTTGTGGGCGTCGACGGCGACTTGATTGAGTTACTGCGCGAGTGCGACGGGCTGCGCGAGCGTGCGAATGTTTCGCGGGGGTGCTGTACTGCGAACTTGAGGTTATTCAAGCGTCCTCCCTTCATACGCTTAATGAACGCCAGTTCATCGCGGACATCTGAAAGTGGCGCCGGGTACATCTCGAATTGTTCCTCGTCCGACACAGTAAGGCCAGGGACAGTGTCCTTGGCACGGCGCTTGAGGTAGTCGGGAACAAGGCGCTCGATGAGAGCGTCGGGGATGAGACGGATGATGACACCGAACGGAATTGAGATGAGGCCCAAAATGACAGCCATGGCCCATTGCGTGCCGGTCTGACCCTCGGAGGCGATCTGGAAAGCCGCACCGCCGACGAAGACGATGAGGACCTGTCCACCAATCATGATAGCACTGATGGCGATGAAGAAGTAATTCTTTGTAAGCCCCTCGAAGATGTTGAAGTTGTTGTCCAAGCGACGGTTGCTGTAATGAGTTAGCTCATGAAACCAGGATGCCGGGGATGATATACTTACTTCCACTGATTGAAGATCTGCATCCATACGAAGGTGTTGAAGACCAACGTAGCGATCTGATCATCAGGGATATGCTCGGGGCCGGGGACAATAGCTTCCTTTCCGTAGAAAAGCATAAACGTAATCGCCAGTTGGTAGACCGCCTGTCCAAGGATCATCTTCCACATTGTAGTAGTGATGATTGACGAATTACGCCTCTCGGGCTTCCTGTCAAGCACGCTGTCTTGAGGGGGGTCCGTGGCGAGGGCGAGGGCAGCAAGTGTGTCCATGATCAGATTGACCCAGAGCAGTTGCACAGCAGTCAACACTGAAGTACTGCTAACCGCAGTAACAAAGGTGAGAATGACGGCAGTGATGTTGACCGTAAGCTGAAATTGCAGGAAACGTTTGACGGCATCGTTGACGGCACGACCCCACTTCAGGGCCTTGACAATGGAGTTGAAATTATCGTCCATGAGAATGATCGAGGATGCTTCCTTGGCAACTTCGGTACCGGCAATACCCATGGAGAAGCCGACGTCGGCCGTCTTGAGCGCAGGAGCATCGTTGGTTCCGTCTCCGGTCACAGCAACGATGTCACCCTTGGCCTTGAGGCGCTTCACCAAGATACGCTTGTCCTCGGGGCTGGAGCGGGCAAGAACGCAAAGTCGCGGAATGATAGCCTCTTGCTCAGACTTGGTCAAGTTGCGGAACTCGGGGCCTTCCATGACGAGACCGTTAGGCTGCAGGATGCCGCACTCCTTGGCGATGGCCTCGGCTGTGAGCTTGTTGTCTCCAGTAACCATGCGAACCATGACGCCCGCCTTCTGGCAAAGCCTGACGGCCTCAGGAACTCCATCACGCAAGGGATCCTGGATACCGACCATACCGACAAAAGCCATAGTTCGGAACATGAAATCGAAATCGACGTTCTCGCCTCCATCCACACGACGGGCGTTGCGAGGGGGCCACTGCTCGAAGTCTCTGTAGGCAAGACCGATGGTCCGGAGCGATCGAGAAGCGTATGTGTTGATGAGGGTAGTAATCGTTTGAAAGTTGGTCTCGGTCATCTGGGCGAGCGTGGCGTCCTCGGAGGGGTTCCGGAAGATCTGAGTGCACTTTCCGAGGACGATCTCAGAAGCACCCTTGACGTAGACCCTTGCACGTCCATCCGGAAGTTGAACAACAATACCCATGCATTTGCGACCAGAATCGAAGGGGATGAGTTGAAGGATCTTGGCGTTCTCGCGTTCCTCAGCGACAGGGCGCATGCCGAGGTAGTCACGAGCCAAGAGAAGCAAGGCCGTCTCCGTCTTCGATCCGACGTATGTCTTCTCACCATCTACCTCGCCCTCGAACGCCGTCGAGTTAAGCGAGATGGACTTGACGAGAATCTCCTTGACCGGCGCGCTAAGCATCTTGGCGAATTCGGCAATGGAGATGTCAGCAGCACCATCCAGCGCGGCATCGGCATCGCCGTTGGAGCTAGAAGGCCGCTGTCCACCGAAACGGTGAGTGGTGCCGATTGTGCCGGCAACGACCTGCATCTTGTTTTGCGTCAAGGTTCCTGTCTTGTCCGAGCAAATGGTGTTGGCGTTACCCATGACCTCGCAAGCCTTCAGGTGTCTGACGAGGTTGTGGTCCTTGAGCATGCGTCTCGTGGCGAACGACAAGGCCAGTGTGACAGCAAGAGGAAGTCCTTCCGGTACGGCCACAACGATAATGGTGACAACGGTGATGACGATGTTGATGAAGTCCTGTCCCTTTTGGGCCGGGGTGACGGAGGCTGGCTGCTTGGGAAGCCTGACCAGAAATTCGATGAACAAGACGATGAAAAGCAAGAGACCGGCAGCACCTCCGAGCTTGGCAATGTATTCGGCGATGATGTTGAGCTTCGACTGCAGCGGAGTAACTTCGGGGTCCTCATCCAGAGCCATAAGAGTCTTTCCGAAGGATGAGTGGATACCGGTTGAGGTGACCATGAAAGTGCCAACACCCTCCATAATTCTGGCACCAGACTGGATAAAGGGGTCCAGCTTCTTGGGGTCGTCGCCGTTCTGGATCGCGTTGAAAACCTCTTCGCCGTTCCGCTTCTTGATAATATCCGACTCTCCGGTAGCCTGAGACTCGTCACACTTGACGTTGAAGCCCTCGATGAGAATTCCATCGACGGGAATGAGATCACCGGGTTCGAGATGAACGACATCTCCAGCCAAGAGGTCGTGGACAGAAAGTTCGATGGTCTTGCCTGAGCGGACAACCTTAACGTTGCGGTCCTTCTTCCTCTTGTTCAACTTGGCGAACTGTCTTTCCTTGCTGTAGTCATTGAGGGATCCCACGATGACAACAATGGCAATGGCGACGACGATAGCAACACCCTCGACCCACTCGACCTTTGGCTCATCCGGTGCATGCGGCAAGCCTACTGTTTGGTAGATGCCGATAGCAAGTGATACAACAGCAGCAGCGGTAAGGAGCATGAGGACCTTGTCTTGATAAGTGATCCACATCAGTTCAAGAAGACTCTTGCCCTTCTTCTCGGGGATTCGGTTATCCCTAAAAACGCGCTTCCGATCGGAAAAGCCGCCGTCGCCGTGCTTAGTGTGATGGCCAGTGTTTTGCCTCGGGGGCGTTGTCGGCGCTTCGCTCTCTTTGAAATCGCCAGAAGAGCGAGCGTGGCCTGTCGCCTCGCTGAAAGAAACTCGCCCGTCAAGGTGTACCTCATCCAAACTTAAACCCGCTTTGCGATCACTGCGGAGACCCTTTTCGATACCAGTCAAGCCTCCAAGCGCATAGTACGCTGCAAGACTTTTCGGGTTGAACATCTTGTTGAGTTGGCCGGGGGTGAAGGCGAATGGGTTGTTTTCCACGGTAAAGTCACCTTCGCTCCCCTTGTCGGGTCGCAGGGCGGTCTCGTCGTTCATGATCTTGTCGTTGGAAATGGGACTGGGCTTCATGGTCTTTTCGGTCGACTGGCTCAAAACGGCAATGGTCTCGCCCTGAGAAGACATGTCGTCAGAGTCGATCGAGTTCTGTCGAGAGCGCAAATTGCTGGGTACGGCCAAGAAGGCGCGGTCGTTTGCTCTCAAGGTCGCAACTGGACTCGATACATTGTGCGGGCTCTGCGGTCTGCTGCTGTCCTTGGCGTCAAAGGACGTGTCGGTGCGAAGCTTCGGTTTGGCGGGCTTCTCCTGGGACCCTGACCAAGGAGCACTGGCGCCTTCGGGTACGGTCGTCGGGCTGACTCCTTCGTCTTTGGGGGAAACGGGTGAGCTAGACGCTTCATTCTGAGTATCCTGTGCCATGGCTGGTGCGGCATTCGTGTTGTCAACACCGGTGGCAGACGGATCTATGGTGATTGTCGGACTGGAGAGGGAAATGTCAGTTGTATACTTGGCGGCTGGAGCAACAAACACAAGTCATAACCCGCAAACGTACGCTCGATTTCTCCGTTGCGGCGCAGGGCCATCCTGAGGGGCGGAATCGGGATCCATGACTCCGGGTCAAGCGCAACACAGCCGCTTTGGTGCGGCGTCGTCTGATGGTGAAGCGAGGCGAATAGAGGCCGCCAGTGTGCTGGATGGATTAGGTAGCGCGAGGCTGTGTCAGTATAAGGAAGAGGCAGCCGGGCGGCGAAAGGGGCGACAAAAGGTCAGCGAGTCAACTATATTCCGTGATAGGTAGCAATGTCGCGTTGTTGACGTAGTGGACGAGTATGACGTGGGCGTCTTGTATTGTTCAAGGTGGTGGTGGTTGTTGTATTAGGTAGAGCGCAACAGCGCGTGTGGTCATGGGACGATATCGAAGACGCCGTCGTCGGTTTCGGTATCGACTATTGGCGGGTGTAATGATAGCCAAGAAGACGTTGGGCCAAGAGGATATTGGTTATTCGGAGAAACTGGGTCGTGGAACGCAGATGTCTCCTTTCACGCGCACTCTCCTTCTCTCAGCATGGCGGCAGGCGAAGCAATGGGGCAGCAGAGCAAGCAAGCACGGAGAAAAGAGGGAAGCAGGTAGGAAGGGAAAAAGATGGAGAGATGGGACGTGAGGTTCGTTTCAATTCCAAGCGGCTGCCCAAGAAGCCAAGGCCGGAGAAAGAGAGAGGAGGGCGCGAGACAAGCAGCAGCCAGAGACAGCACAAGAGACGGGAGAGAGACAGGATGAGAGGAGCTTTTGCCCCCCTTGTCACGTCCCCGTCTCCAGAAAGAAGGCGGTTGTGCTCATAGCAATGTACATGGTATTGTGTGTGTGTGCCACTTGCGCGCACCAAAGGGCCAGATGAGTGAGAGTTTGGATCTCCCACATGTGGTGCCAAGAAGGAGGCAGTGCAAAGAAGTATACCTTATTGGCTGGGAACGAGGTCCCGAACAGGGGTCGGCCGGTGCGCTTTGTAGTAGAGGCGCTGCTACGCTGTTCGCGGTTTAGTGTGCCGTCCTTGCTGGAAGGGGTCCCAGTAGCTTGTCAGGAGAAAGAAGCTCGTCTTGGCCGGGTAGATCCAAGTATCCTCCACTCCTCTTAGCGCCGCCAAGTACAAGCCTCTACTTCGCGAGCCATCTTCGTCTCCCCGTCCCTCTACGCTGTGGGTGGGAGTCTGGAAGATCCACCCGGGCCCCGTGTGGAGCATATCCATTTCACACGGTACGTTGCCAAGGCCCAAATGTACCTACCTTTTCTCTTGACTCCTCTTCAATGACAAACGGTGATTCAATTAAATTCCACCATCTCTACTTTGAACCCGGTGCGCCCTTCCAACGCATGAATGCCCGAACCGACGGACAGCCTGGGGGCAGAGGGGGTTCTGCTTCCGCATCTACGTTGCTGCTGCTAACATTGCATGGCAGACGCGGATTCAGACATCCAGGTGTGCGGTCGGGTTACCTCTGCTAACTGGGCCCATGATTCAAGACGAAAACACGACACGACAGCGACTGTGTACCCGTTGTCTACGTCCCACGCCGTTCACTTATTCTTATCAACCCGGCGGACATTCGCGATCCACAGGCCCACCACCGGCGCTACCTCGACGTGACAACCGCGTTTCTCTGTTTGCTCTTCCTCTGATCTCAACTGCATACGGATCTGGATCTGTCGTTTCTCGTGTTTCTTCGTCGCCCGGGACAGAGCTCTTGCAGCACTCTGCTCCCCACGCCTCTAACAAACTCCTGCCCGAATACGGGCGAGGCCCACGTACGAACAACTGCCCTCAATCCTCAAGGCTGAGCGCCAGGTTGACTGACTCCCGACGCCCGGCGGCTGCTGGCCTGCTTGCTTGCTTACTTTGGCTGCAGTCGGAGGAATCGAGCTGCTCTTTGGAAAAATCCTAAACATAGCCTGGCACGTCTTGGCTGTTATAACACTGCTAGTCGCCTCACGGATGAGCAAACTGATACAGCAATAGCTCATGGGCTAAGTGTTTCTGGATCCGCCCATAATGGGGGGGGAAAACCTTACCCTCACGATTCGATAGCGCCTTTTTCTTTTCTTTTTCTTCTTTCTCTCTTCCGAGGGCGAGTCAAGCCATCTCGATAAGATCCAAGCCCAACGGTCTGGGCACTCTGTTTATTCGCCCACCACCACAAAGTTGACTATACCAAGGCATCGTGGGAACTTCCAGATCCAAAACGCCTACAGTGCGGCAGGATGCAGTCGATCGGGCTGGACGCCGGATGGTGGGTTACAGTCATGAGGCGACGGCCCAAGATCGGCAGTCAGAACACCATTTTGCAGCAAGAAAGCTTCAACAATCCCAATAATCTGTTGCTCTATTACTTTGAAAGTCATTTCTTCCGTTCGATCTGCTTGATACACCAGCTCGGCTTTTCCGGCGGTTTTCGATTCCAAGGGTGTGCCATGCAACCTTGAAGCAGGCGTTCTTCAGAGGCATACCGGCAATCCACGTCGAACGCGCGCTTTCGTTTTCTCTCAGACACTTTTGCCGTATCACATCTACTAGGTGATTGTGCCTTGCCTGTTGTCAAGTCTGGTCTGGGGAACCGGGGATCAAAGGGCAGACCTTACCGCAAGGACGTGCCCTGTCGCGTGACTTTAGACCGTCACACATCATGAAGCCATCTTCCACAGATGAGATGCTGCGACACAAACTACCTCTTCTTACGGTTGGGTAGTCTTTCACGGAGGGCACCCGACGGTGTGCCTCAGGCCAAGTGCTCTATACAGCTTGTAATTAAATAGCACAAAACAGACGCGCCAATGACGGCGCATGGAGGTGGCGACACCGAATGTCCTACGCTGCTGTTCGGGAACAGGACGTAACGATGCGCGTGTTGACTTGCCCAGTCTGGCAGGTCGGAACCGGTTGGGTTGATACAAGCAATACTTACAAAAGTCCTCCCGTCCTCAGAGGTACGTACAAAGTTCCGCGAAAGCTCAAAGTTCAACGGCGGGGCAACATAGCGACAAATGCCAAAACGCCAAGACAATCTTCATGCCAACGCTCTCCGGGGCTTTCTTGATTGCATTTGGACTTGCATGGCTGGTCACTTACCTTATCTCAGGAACGAACAAGGTCCGGGTCGGTCTACTTGAGATATGCTCATCACCAAGACTGCACCATTTCCCGCGAGCTTTCGGAAGTTGCAAAGTTGCACCTGGCCCATTGCAACCCGTTTGTAAAACACCACCATCTCGAACTACACCACCCTAACCGACGCGCACGGAACAGCAGAGGGGCACTGCGGTCAGAGTACAGACAGAGATCCAACCGACAATCATGCATAATGACGGGCGAGTCGACCACTTTAGCAGCCCTCACGTTGGACTACCCCTCACATCCAAGTAGGGAAACGCGGCTTACCTCTGGTTAATGACGGCTACAAGTCTGCCTCGTCGCGTGAGCGGGCGTCTACCCCATCATGCGTATGCAGCCAGTTGCAGTCGGTATTGTCCATCAGAACCCCCGCGGAGCCGGGCAACACCGTGGGTAACCCGCCCCGAGGGAACCGTACGCCGGGAAGTGGGTGAGCAGTCAGGCAAAACCTCGCATATCCAATGGCCTCTTTCGGTTCAACGCCCGGTCCGACAAGGAAACTTGAAGTGAAAGGAGACGCAGTAGCCAGACAATAAGGGAAATTGGCGAGCGATAATCCACATGATTCCATCGCATCATCAGCAGTTGACCACAAAGAACAAGAGATGACCGCTTGGCAGTCGGTGACGCGCTTTGCCAAGACGTGTCTACCAAATTACGACGGTGGCCAACGCCTGTTCGAATGAGACGAAGGGTGTCGAATTTCCTCAGCGATTCATGCTCCCTCGGCGCCTATGGGACGTTCTCCTATTTTTCCAACCGCCCAAAAAATAGGTTCCAAGTTTGCAAATCACTCACAAAGGCCCAGTGCAATCTTGCAACCCGCTTTGTTTGTTATGGAACCCGTCCTTACCCTCGACGCCGGAATGGCGGGTACCCACTACTTAATTCCGTTACCGACATGAGAGGCATCGGAGACCTTGCCGAATCGGACGGGTAGAGAGCACATCCGTGAGAACGAGGGACGGCGCCACAGAGGGGCCTAGAATTTGGCCCCTTCTGGATCCTTTGGAAAAACTCCACATCCCAGATTCCTGCGAAAACCAGAAAACCTGTTGTTCACCTTGTCCGTTATTTGACCTAGCTGGCACGCTGGCCACGCTGGCGCCGCCGGCAAACCAAGTCGCCCCCGTTCTCGGTTGGCCACACTGGGCGCCCCAGATGCCCGGTCTGCTTTCTGTTGATCGATTAGAATGGCTCGGCTCACTGGCAGGGGCATTTGCTCTGCAAAGTCATCTTTATTCCGGTACATGCTTTACAGACAAACCTTGCCAGCAATTAACGAAAAGGGAACAAAGCCGAAGTTCACGGAACGATACGTATCCGTATTCATGGACTTTGCCTGCTGGCGCCCTGTCCGTCTGTTGGCTTTCGGTTTCTGAGCAAGCCATAAGTTGTGGATGGGTCTGCACGAAGCTCTCAACAGCCCTGTCGGCCACAACTTGTATCCGTAAAAACGCAACTGCCGTTTAAGGTTCACCACCTCTACAAAAGTCGGAGACCAAGTGGCAGATTTCAACCAGCCATCCCGAAATTCCCCCCCGTGGTCAAGTCCAGGTCCTTATGGCGGCTTGCTCAGCGGCTCGCCCGGTTGTTCCAATGATCCGAGAGCCGACGAAACATCAACTTCCAACCATCAACTACTTGCCGTCATGCACCGTCCGCAAGTTGCCCTGAGGCTTCTTTACCTCCACATCTCCCCCACACTCGGTATAATATCATACCTAGGTAGGCTAAATTCAGCGACGAGTAGACTGCGAAAAGGGATGGAAGTCTATTGACTCTCGTCCGAAAGCCATTACTCGCCAGCTCAACGCCATAGGCGCTGACCTAGCCCAAAGAGCCGAGTCTAGCTGAGCCGAAGATGTCCATGAAGCTGTCAAGTTTCACTACCGACATCGGATCCTAGCCGACTTCTCGTTCGCTCGGCTCCCTCGTCGCCCCATCAACCTCACGACCCAAGACGTTCAGCTTGACCTGGTTCTCCCCAACCTCCCAAGATCGTGATCTAGCCTGTTCAAAGTTATGACAGTCGCGGCGACTTAAAGGACGGAGAGCAACGCAAAAACGCATCTCGCCGCCCTCATTTCCTGGTAGCGGCCACCGGGCCAGGCTCGAGTAACACACCCCGCTAACTCTGCCGGTTGGACTATAGAACCGGCCAACCAACCGGCTCATTCGCCGTAATGGACCGCGCAGATCGACTGAGGCTGAGCAGCTTCGGAAACTCTCTCTGCAACCAATACAACCACCACCACCACCTAACAAGTGGGACAGGAAACGTCGGGCCAAGTGGCAACCCCTCAAGCATCCTCACCGAATCGACCTGCCCTTCTGCCATGAACCGCGTCTGCAGCTTCGGATTATTGTCCGCGCCAACCCGTCGATTAAAGGCACACTTTCGCATCCGGCTTGTGAGGTCATCAATGGTTCGGTCTTTTGATAGGTGCCGTTGATCTGCACTTATCGTTAAAATTGCCGAGGTTGCGTGGAACCTTTCGATGAGGGCAGCTCAGGTCCGCCATCGAGGCTGTGCATCGCCCGCGGAATGTCTCACTGCGCAAGCAACCACGTGTGTTTGCGCGCGCGCACCATGACGAACGACGTACCTGGAGCGGCATTGGCCTTTGACAACGTGTGCGTTGAAACGCCCATAGCTCCGAAATCGATTGCCGTGGTGCTGCATCCTATACACTACTACTACTACTACTACTACTACTACTACTACTACTACTACTACTACTACTACTACTACTACTACTACTACTACTACTCGGCGTTCCGCGGATGGGCTCTCGCTCTCGTGCTGCATTCGAACCACAACGCGATCAATGACTCAAGTCCGAAAACGCCTTGCCTGCCAAGTTTCCAAATTCAAATGTCTTGGGAGAACATCTGAACAAATTGCAAATGAAGAAACTCTCACCTATCCTAACAATCGCCATTCATTGACAAACAATGCCAGGCTCGGTCAATTGCAATGTACGACCCTCTTTGAGAAAACGGGTGTGCGTGTGAGTACGGTACTTTGCGCGACCCCTTCTTGGCAACGCTTGGCGAGCGTTGTATACTGTGCTGCGGCCCTGCCCAACTGCCTCCATCCCCAAGCGCCAAGACATAGATGCAAAGTGCAAAAAAAGGAGCCAAGATACTTAGTTCCCGCCTTCTTGGCAGCCCTGGAGGGCGTAGTGTAGATTCAGAAGGGGGGCAGAGATCGTCGTGTCTTGGCGATTTGCGACATCACGCGACAATTTTCCGACGACGACGATGCAGGAATTTAAGACATTCCGGAGTTGTGAACGAGAAGGAAATGCGAGACTCGTCCGAGGTGTTGTTCTGCCTCGCCATGCCAAGGATGATATCATGCCGGTTGGTGTTTCTGCAGGTATAGCATTGTGAATAACGTCTTTTTTACTACGGATCTAAACATTCCCCTTCAAACTTTTGATGTACTGTGCTTTTCGTGAGTGAGCCTTGCCATCCAACCCGGATCTGTGACCGCTACGCTCCCATCCACCATTCGCATGGCCAAGCCAAAGAATGGCCCCGTCCTGCCATGCTGCTCTCTCACCGTCTCCCCAGCTCAACCCGTCTCACACGAACCATCTCGCCAGATGCTTTGCCCTCGGCCTCGACGCCGAAGAACCCGCCAACAGCCGTCCTCAGCGTCTCCTCCCAGAACCCAGCGACGATCCCCTTCAGCTCCCCGCCCGTCTGCTTGAAGTCCGGGAACGAATTCACCTCGAGCAGCCACGGTCTTGCCTCGGCGTCCACCAGGAAGTCCAGGCCGAACACCTCGAACGCGTTGCCCAGCGGCTGGAAATGGATCGTCATTTCCCTGGCGGCGGCCTCGAAGATCTCACCAGTGACGTCGCAGATGCGCTCAAAGATGCTCTCGGCCGTCTCGGCGGGCAGACCCCCGCCGCTCTTATCTCCCCCCGACGAAATAAGATCCCAAAACTGCTTCACGGGCGGCAGGGCAGGGTCCTCCTGCCCGCCCTGGAGACAGGTGTTCGTCAGGTGCCCGTCCAGGTCCGCGTCCTCCCACGGCGCGCGGTAGGCCTTGCCCGCGAACAGCGCCAGCATCGGCCGGTAGACGTAGACGTCGAGGCTGCCGACGCAGAGGACGTACGTGCGGATGTGGAACTTGCGCGCGTCGCCCGGGAGGAGCAGTGGCGGATGGATGTACGGCTGGGCAATGAAGTGGCGGAGGTGCGACGTCGTGATGTAGTCTCCTCCCTTTGCTTCCTCGTCCGTTGCCGCCTCTCCTTCCTCGTCTTCGTCGTCGCTGTCGGGCCTCTCCTCTTCCCACTCATCAAAGACGCCCTGCAACTCCTCCATCGAGCTGAACAGCCGGATCCCCTGCCCACGATCACTCATCCCCGGCTTCAAGATCCACCACTCCCTCTTGTCCTCCTGCTCGACACCTTCGTTCCTGTCCAAGCTCTCCCGTAGGTCAAACGCCTCGACGAGCGCATCGTCCAGGAACTCGGCGTAGTCGACCTCAAAGTGCTCCCCGCGTTTGACGTGTGTTTTCAAGGAAGAATCAGGGTGCTTCGCGACCCAGTGGTCCACCGTCGACGAGAGGTAGTGTTTCCGAATGAGCGCCTTGCGAATGACATAGCTGTTGACGAGCGCCGTGGACGGGTGCGAGGCGACGTGGTCGAAGTCGAGGGACTCGTAGGGCGCGATGTGCAGGATCTTAGTGTCCGGGGACGGGAGTGCGGCCGCGAGAGCGGGCTCGGCGTCGGCGGATTCAGGGGTTGCCGGGAGGAGGGAGTAGGCGCCCGGGAAGAGACGCTGCATGGCCTCGAGGATGAGGGGCTGGACGTACGGGTCCTCATATTTGATGACGGCGTGGAATTTCGGCCTCGAGATGGTGGTGGTGGTGGTGGTGGTGGTGGTTGACTGCCCGGCCACGGCGGTAGCGTTCCTCACGGGGAGGTCAGTCGAGGACGCTGCTGGCCCCTCGGTAGACCCTTCATTTTGAGGGTTGTCACTACAGACAAAGAGACGTAAGAAAATGCTTCTGTGGTCTATTGGCTGCAAAAGCAATCGAGAGCATAAGAGTACATGCCGAGCCTGCCTGCTGCCCTCTAAACCCATCTTGCTCGTTCTCTTTTGCCCCTTGGTGTCGTACTTTCATGCTTCATGCTCTTGTGTAATAACGTCCTGACATCCTACCTGGCTTCTTTCGCCATGTCACGCTCTCTCTCTCTCTCTCTCGCAGGCACCATGGTCGCCCAGTCTCTCTCTCGCCGCGTATCTCTAAACTCAAGGACTCACTTACAGAATCAGCTCCTTTTGGTGCAGTTGCTCAGCAGCATGCCAGAAATTGGCCTTCAAGGGCGTCACGCTGCGTTGACAAGTCAGTATCAAGCCTAAACGATGGGGAACCGCCTGTAAAAAGGGGCAACGTACCTTGTGTAGCCCTCTTTGACAGCCCATCCATCGTTGCCAGGCGCCGCCTCTTCGACGCTCTGGTATACATCAGTGAATCTAGGTGCCCACTTGAAGTGCTTGTGCTTGTGTCCACCCGCAGCTTCGCTCTCGGTCTTTTTCGTGTCGCCGCCCTGCGTCTCGCCGCCAGCTCCCTCGCGGAGCTTCTGCTCCTCTTCGTCCTCATCGCCAGCATCCCCATCAATCTCCTGGAAGCAGCTGCCGTCACGCCAGTAGTTCTGCAGCATATTCGTAAAGTAAGTCTTGTGCGTCTCGACGCCCTCGACAAGCGGCACGTTGACGCTGTACAGATCCACTTCGTCGCCGGCCGGCCACTGCTGATACAGCTTCTCAATGACCTTGACTGAGTGCCTCGCCGCGCCCTCGATGATGACGGGGTCGTGGTTCCGCGAGAAGAATGCGTAGCTCAGCGCAATGGCTTTGCGCTTACACACGGCCGCCTCGAGCGCGCCGCCCAGCGTGCCCGAGCTCAGCGCAAAGACGGCCGTCGTGTTGCGGCCGTAGTTGGGCCCGCTAACAACGAGGTCGATGGGGCCGCGCTCCTGGAAGAAGTGGTGCAGGCCGATTTGCACGCACGAGGCCGGGGTGCCGTCGACGAGGATCCACTCGTCGTCGGCGCCGTTGGCCGAGGGCCGCGTGGAGGTCGTACCCTCGGTTCCGAAGAGGCCCTCCGTCGAAGGGCGGTAGTAGAGCGGCTTGACGGTCTGGCCGATCATGTGCGCCTTGCCGATCCAGGAGCGCTGGGTGTGCGGCAGGCAAACGGAGACGACGTGACCGGCCTGCTGGAGCTGGTGGATGAGGGAGTGGACGTAAGGGGAGGAGTGAGGCGACGGGGGGCCATCGTCATTGGTGAGGAGGATGTGCATGTTGGCGGTTGTTGCAGTGTTGTTTCTGAGTTGAGTTGATATGTGTGAAGAGGGAGAGAAGAGGTTGAAAGTCGAATATTTTGGGGTTAGGAAACGCCCCGCGGCAAGTGACGGACTGGTCTTGGCAAAGTTGGTCACGATGGTCACTAGACCTCGCGATGACAAACCCAAATAGCGGCGCTGAAGGAGCTCAGGCTGTGGCTGCTAGCAACTTTTGATTGAGGTAATGAATCCCACGGGTGGTGAGTCGTGAGTTACCTAAGTGTTTGACTGAAGGAACTTGACGAAGCAGAGACTCTGAGCGCGCAAAGTGGGATGGAGGGGTTGCAATAGTGGGGCCAGTTGACGTTTGTTGGACACGGGCGTCCCCGGTGCCCGCTCTCGGAGGAAACAACGGGCAACGTCGGGTCTTCCTACAGCACCGATCATGGTCGGGTTCTTCTTGGCTTACATGAGCAACTTCGGGCCAAGGTTGCTGAATTATCGGAATGTCACAAGCCACTCAACAACGCTCTGAGATCACAACGAACGACAGCAGAAAGTGATGGTGTTACAGAGAATCGTTCTCGGCTGTCCTAGACTGTAGACCTCCAGGAGCCGTCCAAGGCGCTCTCGCTACACGCAGAATCAGGCCTTCGTACAGTTTAGCCAACGGCAAAGCCCGGCCCCTATATACGGGGCTTACAAGCGTCCCCCCCCCGTTATCCATGGACCAAAAACAACAAGTCCACCCTAGTAAAATCGGGACTTCAGCTGGGAGACATCTCAAAATACCCAGTCTCCATCTTATCCCCAGCCCATGAAAGTAACCATTACACAAAAGCCTATCAAGAATTGTGCTTCCTCGTCCCACAGTCCTAATTGAGGAAGTAGTGACCCAAACTCCAAATTACCCGGGTATGCAAAGAACGATGCTCGAAATGACCTCAAACCTCCACATTAGTTACGAGCTCGCTTTGGGACAGGGGCTGCCAGATCGTCTCCCGCGCGTTTAGCAGACGAACTCTCATGGCGGCTCTTGACCCGCGGCCAGTCGTCGAACGGGCTCTGCCGGCCCTTACGCTTGATCGGTGTCGCTTCTTCAGACTTCAGGCCAGATCGGGTAGTGCGTCTGGTGTCTGGAGGTGTGACGACTGTCTGGCCGAGCTTAGGTGCATGAGGGGTCGACGGGCACTCATCCTGGGTCTCTGCCGGGGTCTCCGGAGTCTCCTCCTCATCAGGCTCCTCGAGGTGATGATCTTCAATGTCGGTAATGGCTTCCTCATCCTCGAGGGTGGTGCCGATAGCGGGCGCCTTGGGCGCGACGGGGAACAGCAGACGCGGCTTA
This sequence comes from Colletotrichum incanum, assembly GCA_001625285.1. Taxonomy (NCBI): domain Eukaryota; kingdom Fungi; phylum Ascomycota; class Sordariomycetes; order Glomerellales; family Glomerellaceae; genus Colletotrichum; species Colletotrichum incanum. The sequence goes on from LFIW01000748.1 coordinate 93,237, forward strand.
ATTGCAGAGCGCGTAAGGGGCTTGCGGATGCGAGATTCGCTTGAGCTGCTCTCGTCGTCCTCCTCTTCGTCCTCGGGCTCGGCGAACTTGCGGAAGATCTTCTTTCCTCGGCTGCGACAGTGTTAGCAATGTTCCTGCTGTCGATAGCTATGGGTCTCAACTTACAAGACATAGACCATACCGTCCTCGCGCTGGAGCGCCTCATCGACAGCCTGGGCAGCTTCGCCGGGGACCGCAACCTTGCGTTTGCTGCGGCGGCGAGGAGGCTCACGATCAATGGCAGCGCTACCGCCGTAGAACGGGTTGTCGACGCTCTTATCGGCTTCGGGAATGCGGTCTTGTGAGTCGGTGAAAATCTCAATCTGTTGCTCGACTTCCGTGGCGGTAAAGCTCTCCAACGAATTGCCAGAGTACTTCTTCGGGGTTCGCTTTCTCTTCGGGGTAGCCAGTGCCTCCTCTTCGGCTGGGAACAGATTGCGCGCTACCGACTTGATCTGTGCGGTCTGCTTCTCGGAGGGCGCCTTCTTGGGCGTCTTGGCTGGCGTGGGCAGCATACCGGATCGGCGGGTGACGGACGTGTTGGTGGGTTGATGGTCCATTCTATCACTTCCGAGCGACGAAGCAGCGTGAGAAGTGCTTGCGGCGGACAAAAATCCAGACGCTCTTCGGACAGAATCTTGAGCAGGCTGGCGTTTCTTCTGAGGGGTGGAGGCCGGCGACATGATAGCGGCAGCGACGGAAGGTGCGACGGACTTGCGGGTTGATCGTGGAGGAGTGCGGTGGGATGGCGGTTGGGGAGAAGGAGTTCGATTGGCAGCTCGACGAGATGAGATGCGTGCCGATTTGCGAGGTGAGTAGGGTTCCCAGTTGTCACTCCAGCCGTGTCTGGGTGTTGGTGGAGTTCGGATGGTAGGGGGAGGTGAAGGTGTTGATGCTGCGAAGGTGGTCGCCATTACGTCGTAAAAAGCAGGCAGGCAGCCCGGGCGATCTGATTCTGATGCACCGTCACTTCCTGTTCAGTCTCCTAGCAATGCTCCAATTGCGCATTCAACTCTCGCTCAGGTAACAAATGCGCGCGATTGTTCTGATGTCGTGTCGTGTCGGTGGTCCGGATGAGACGAGAGTAATGAAGGATAAGGTAAGGTGCAAGACTCGGGATGAACTCAGGCGGTCAGAGTTCAAAGAAGGGGGAAGAACTGATGGTTTTGGATAATGATAGGCAGGCGCAAAGAGATAAAAATGGGTGAGTTTGTGATGTCTCTGGTTGCTCTGGCTACAAGTGTTGTAAGTGAGATGTGGATGTGTGGAATGGATTAATGTTCGCGATCATGGGGTGCGGCAGTTGGGATGCAAGAGGAAATGGGCACAAAACGTGGGAGGAGGCTGGAGGCTAGGAAATGTAGAGGCTGGGGAATTCTGGGTGAGGTGACCAGAGGGTGAAGTGGGCAAGAGCCGAGTCCTTTGCAGTGCACCAGCCCCAGCCCCCCCGTTTTGCACCTGCACCTTCCATCTTCACCACTCTCAAGCCTCAATTTTCCATTCAAATTAAGCGAGCCCCACTATTTGACCGGCGGGGACAGCTACGCGTCGACTACTCAAGAGACGCGAATTTTCGCGTAGGCACAACAGGTGCTTTGAAGCAGCCAAGTGGGCGCCCACTCAATGCACCAAACACACTTCAACGCTACCATACATGGCAGGGGTCTGTCTCTCTCCTGCAGCCCCTCACAGGCGCATCCCACATTTTCTACCCAAACGGCCGGCCGGACACCTCCAATCTCAAAGTCTCAATCCATCAACAAATAACGTCACACTCGTCCCCGCGCCGTGCTTCCGTCTCAAAGGTACAGATTGGCCAGACCGCGCTCCGACGAAACTGCATTTCTTTCAATCCAAACCTGGAACAATAACAACCAAATAAGGGATACCTCAGCCACAAGCTTAGGTAGCTTGCAGCTGGACCCTGACTGCCTCGCATACCACCATGGCCGATTATACCGATGGTTCCCTCACCGAGGACATCTGGGCCTCACCCGGTCCCGAGAGCGAAGGCGCCCCTCCGTCCGATCGGCCCAAGACCCCTAGAACACCAAAAACCCCCAAAACACCAAAGACGCCAGCGAACCCTAACACCACTTTTGACAGAGAGGCGGCGTTGCGCAAAGAGTTGGAGGGTGTGCGCAACATCAATACTGCCATCGAGGGCATTATTACCACCCTTGACAAGGCCAAAGGCAACATGAATGTCTGCTGCTATGCCTAACACCATTGTGTCTAGACTCTAGCTGACCCCTCCCTCGCAGACCGTTGGCAGCACCGTATCCAATGCATCCACCCTCCTCAACACCTGGACTCGTATCCTTTCGCAAACAGAACATAACCAGCGACTCATCTTGAATCCCAACTGGCGTGGCGCAAGTAACGACTTGGTGGAGATTGAGGCAGAAGCAGTTCAGAAGCAGCAGCTTGCCGAGAGACGAGCCGCCGAAGAGGAGAGGCGACGTGAGGCTGCTCGTCGGAAGAGAGAGGAGGACGAGGAAGAGCGACAGAGACAGGCGGCCGTGGGCAATGCGCCGCGTGGCCGAGGCGTCTCTCGCGGCCGGGTTCGTGGCACCACGAGCACCACTCGCGGTCACAGCTACTCGAGTAGCACATCGAGGATCGGCAGAGGTGCGGCGAGTGTTCGTGGTGGATATCGGGGGCGAGCTAGAGGTACGGAGTAAAAGGACGATACAGGTTGTTTGCGAACGAGTACCGATACCCAACAATGCATTCAGGCGGTCGACCGCTGGCTAGCTTGACCTATTTCTTCTTGAAAAAGTCGCTCATTTTCTTCATGCCCTTGATGTTGACCTTCTCCAAAGCCTTTACACCACGGCTCTGAGTGGCCTTCTTCTTCTTTTCTTCCTCCACCTTGCGCTTCTTCTCGGCACGGGCCTCTTCCTCCTCCTCATCAAGCATACGCTTCCTCGAGTAGTCGGCCATGGATCGGGATGATGCAGCTTCCGCGCGAAGCTTGGTGAGTTGAGCCAGGTAATCGTCCAGAGGCGAGAAGTCGACGCTCGAAGTCTCCTTGTCGGCGAGGAGCTTCTTCAGATTCGATGTCATTCCCGTTGCAATGTAGCTAGAGCAGATGAAGCTGAAGGCAACCCTCAGTCTTTGGAGACTCGTCACTTCATCAGATGCGTGGATCGCGCTCACTACTGTCTCCTCGACGACCTCGTCTTCAACAGAAGTAGCTGCCGTTGACGCATTCGAGACAGCTGTGGTTGTGCTGTCTTCTGTTGAGACGGAGGACTGGGACTCTCCGGAGTGTTTCTTCGGCGTCGGTGTATTTGATTCGTCAGTGGTCGTCTCGGGAGCCTGCTCGACAGTTACGGTCATGGCTTGTGATTTCTGTACCTGGATGGGCGCTTCCAGGGCTTTCTTGACGAACTTCTCCTCCATGCTGGCGGGAAGACCATTAGAGCTCATTGAGCGCGCCTTCGAGAGAATTTGAAGAATAAGCTTCTTCTCGCTTAGCCGGTACATCTTCTCATCACCAGCATCGACAGTATCGCTGATAGACTCCATCCGTGATTCGAGTAGGGCTCGGGTCTTGGGGCATCGGAGAGCTTCGGACATGTGGGAGGATGAAGTTGACAGCGCATCGAAATGATCGTCGCTGGAAAGGAAGAGACGCTTTGTCTCTGGCGTTTTGGCGTTGGTAGGGCCGAAGAGGCCCGGTACCAGCAAGAAGAGGGGGTCAACAGGTGTTGCGACGAAGAGGTCTGCGTCGTTGGTGACCTGGGCTTCGAGCTGTAATCTATCCTTGGGCACTGGTCTCTCCAAATCACCAGCGGATGTCTCGATCATCCAGCTTCTGGGTGTTGTCTTCGGTGCTGCAATCTTGGTGAACTCATAGATGCCCGTGTCCGGGCAAAGAAGGTAGCGAGTGGGTTTCGAGTAGCGAGGGTTGGGCAAAGAAACTATGCGAGCCTCCTTTGTAGCTTTTTTGGGAAGAATGAATAGCTTCGGAGCGTTTGACGACTCCTCAGGCAAGGTAAATTTGGCCATCGAGGATGCGTTGCTGGACTCGGTTTTTGCTGCCGGCGCAGGCTTGGTAGATCTTGTTCTTGCCATGGCTGGCAATAGTTGTACAAGTGAGTTCCAAAGTCTATCAAGGAAGGAATACTCTCAGAAGAAAAAGACAATTGACCAAAGTGACCAAGATGAGATGCAAGGCGTGCCAAAAGGGGAGATCAGAAAGTGCGAAGGAGGATTGGCAATGAATAACCAAGCTTGCAGCCGTCATGAAAGTATGCCGCGGAACGACGGGTGGTAGGACCCGTCGCAATTGGACCCTACTGCGCTCAGACTGCGACAGTGGACGCGACGCGCCCACTCAATTAGAGGGTGGAGCGCGTCTCCAGGGGTTCAACGCGACCACAGCCAATAGCAGCGCCGCAAAACCTGGAATCACTCCACGTCAAACTCCTCTTCTGAGGCTAGTCGCCCAGGCTTATCGTGACGACAAGTTCAGATGCGACAATTCGATAACGATTGACGCATTCCGACCGCACTCTTCGTACTTTTGCTTTCCCTTACTTGTCATAGGTGGTTTGGCTTGCAAACTCCGACGTCGCTCCTTTAGCTGTCTCTTCGCCTTCTTACCTTAGTTCTTAGCCTCCCCTTTGTTCTTGCATTGCGAATGTTTATTTGCTAGCACAGACCCCTCCCATTTGCCAACAATCGAGTCTTGCGCCCCGACGGAAACTGACCAGGCCTTGTGGCGGGTCATGGGCCTTGTGGCGTCGAAGCTCTATCAAGTGGTCTTCCCTAGGAAAGGCTGGGGAGGCAATCGCTGCGCTACCCAACACGTCATCTTGATCGCCTGGCAATATGCCTCCTGGTTTGTTACCCCATGAGAGACTTTGGTAACCAATATCATAACATTGAGATAGCCCCACCCAATGAGCCTCAATGGCCCCCTCGATCCCCTCACGAAGTCCTCGCTAGCACACCAGGCGGCCGCGACCGTCTAAGACGTCTCGCGAATCGAACATCCCCCTCTCCTTCTCCGTTGAGGAGGGGGCGAGCGAACTCTACACTGTCAGCGCGATCGTTGAACCTACAAGACGAGATGGACGACCAGGAGGACGAGGACGAGGAAACACTTCAGCTGAAGTTGCAGGAAATCCAGGCTCGGCTGAGGCTGAAGAAATTGCAGAGCGCAAGAGAAAGGACGGCAGGTGCTGTGTCTCCCAGGCGCAGATCACCACCACCGCAACAACCAAGGCCGACATCAAGAGGTCTAGGGCTTGGCGCAAATCGAGTAGCTCCGCGGCCCGAGTCGCAAGCTGCGATCGAAGTGCCCGTCTCTCCTGTCCGGAAGATGCAGCCCCCACAACCACAGACATCACCAAGTCGGGTCCTACTAGGGATCGACAAAGGCCTCAAGGGGAAAGATGTTTCGCTGAAACGAGCACCGAGTGTGTTACGTAGGAATGCGAACTCCCAAGATGGACAACAGTTCGGTGGTTACCTTCAAAGGTCAAGGACCCCGGCACCTCAAACCGAAATACAACGGCCAATGAGTTTCAACGAGAGGCTGGCCGCGGCAAGGACGCAAGAGGTTGGTCGTCAGGATTTGAGAGACAGAGTCCGGCAGGCCAGGTCCGCGGCGTTTGAGATTGGGCAGAAGGAGATTGAGCAGTTCAAAGAGAAAGCGGTCGATCTTCCAGAGCAACCCGATGCTGCGCCGCGGTTCAGTAGGGAGGATATCCTGGGTGGCAAGGTCAAGCCCGAACACGGACAGAGGAAACTCGACACAATACCTGCCCTGCCGGCGCCAACGCTAAAAGAAGAAAACGATTCTCAAGGCCTCTATGAGCCTCCGCCCGACTGGATGATGGCTGGGCAGAAGCCTAAGAAGGTCGCGCCCGCAGATGTGCCCGAGACAGAAGCATCGGCTTTCGAGCCATACTCCAGCTTTCATCTGTCACAGCGCATTCTTCCTCACCAGGTCTTGACAAGGACTTTGTCCGGAAAGAAGATCTTCAAGATGCCAGAACTGCTGCGCAACGTCAAAGGCCCCGACTTCCAGCTTCCAGATATCGAACAGGACATCGTTGTCTTTGCCGTTGTCGCAAAAAAGTCAGAACCTCGCCAACACAAGCCCCGGCCGGACCAAAACGGGAAGCAGTCAGACAGGGGGAAGTATATGGTCATCACGCTTTGTGATCTCAAGTGGGAGCTCGAATTATTCCTCTTCAATTCAGGTTTTACTCGGTTCTGGAAGCTCACTGAAGGTACTGTCTTGGCCATCCTGAACCCGACCATTATGCCACCACCAGTAGGCCGAGAAGCCACCGGCAAGTTCAGTCTGGTTATTAACTCTGATGCGGACACCATCATGGAGATTGGAAAGGCTCGCGATTTGGGCTTTTGTAAGTCCATCAAGAAAGATGGAGAGTTCTGCAACTCATGGGTCAACAAAAAGCGGACCGAGTTTTGCGAGTTCCATACGAATGAGGCGGTCACCAAACAACGAGCGACGCGCATGGAAGTCAACTCAATGGATTTTGGCGGTATCGGGGAAAGGCATCGGTGGAACTCACGCCAACTTCGGAACCCAGAACCTGAACAAAAGCAAGGTAAATACGACCGGGAAACACACAGCCATTGGTTCGCCACGAAATCGATGAGCTCTGCGCAACTTATCGATGGAGCACAAGCACTTGCAGATCGAAGAGAAAAGGAAGAAGGGCTGAAAAAGCGAATGCTTGCCCAAGAGCGTGAAAGAGGGATCATGCAGCGCTTGAGCAAGATCGGCGCCGGCGCCGGAAAGGAATACATGAAGCAGTCGGAACGCACCCGCAACGCCGCATCTGCCTCCGCCCTCTCGTCATCCGCCCCATCGGCCAGCGCGATCGAGGAGCGGCAGCGAGTCGACACGAGGAACTTGGGCTTGATGGCTCCCAGGAGTAAGGAATTGGCGATCCATCTGAGCCCAATCAAACGCAAGAGGCCGCAGAGCGCGCAGTCCAGCTCGTCGATCGGGGCGTCGTCATCGTCGGCGACCACCGGGGCCAAGGGCGGATTCGGCTGGGGCGGCAACCTCAAGGACAAGCTGGCCAAAATGAAGGACGGCGACAAACTGAGCAACGACAAGCCGCCGGTGCGGAAGAAGACGAGGTTCGTAACGGAAAAGGGAATCCGCGAGGCTGGGAGAGAGAGTCTGGGGATGGATCTGCCGCAGCAGTCGGTTTCTTTTGAAGATGACGACGATGACGATTTGATTATTGTGTAAAAGATCAGCAGCAGCATTTTATTGGGTCTTGGGGTCACTACGGACAGGGAAATCGGGTAGGAAGGCACCACAGGTTGGGTTGGTTGGGCGAGGAGGTGTCTGGGTTTTCACAGAGTAATGACTCCTGGAGGAGTCCGCTTGAAGCGCTTATGAATACCAATCACGGATTTCAAAAACGGACTAGAGAATAAATATTAGAGACACATTTCCAATTCACTCACAATGTTGACCCAACGATGTCAACTACATAGCTGTCGATTTTCGGCTTCAGCAGAAAGCAGGACTGTTCACTGGAAACATGTCTTGAGTCCGGACACTTAGAACGACCAGGCTAGGGAATGACGGCGCAGATGCTGGCCTTCTCCCTGTGCTTAAGCTTCGCTCTCTATTTGAGGTGCATTCATACGTTCCATAAGGCAAAGTGGTAGTTTTGTCGAATCGTGCGAGAGAGAAATGCTCGTGTTCCGGCCAAGGGTGGCGTGAATCGTCCCAGATGGATGGATGAAATATGTTCAAGAAGCTATTGTTACAAAACTCACGATCTCGACCCAGCGACATAGCTCGGCGGCCTCGCCTCTCTACTTTTCCCCCACTCAGACTCCTTATCCCCCAACGTCAACTCCAACGTCTTGCCTTTAGTAAAGAAGTCGTGACCAATCCAGCTCCTGTTGTACGCCTCACCATCAAGCTTGGCACTCTGCACATAGATGTTCTTGTATGTAGCATCGAACCCCACACACCTTACCGTCGCGGTCTTCCCCGTCGCGGGGCTCTTGACACTAACCTCCTCAAAGAACGGTGGCGTGATGAGATACACGTCCTGCCCTGCCACAGGAAACAACCCCATGACAGAAAATGCGAGAAAAGCGCCCATGGCGCCTGAATCGTCGTTCCCGGGCAGCCCGCCATGCGTGGAGTTGAAAGAAGAAGGGATGTACGTGTGGATTCGCTCTGCCGAGAGGCCCGGGCGGCCGGCGTAGTGGTATAGATAGACGGTGAGGAACACGGGCTCGTTGGAGATGTCGGCCAGGGGCGAGGCATGGAAGTATTTGAGGCGGGAGACGAAGGCCTCGTCGCCGCCCATCAAGTCGATCAGGGTCGAGGTTGAGTGCGGGACAGTACTGCGGGGTATTAGCTTGATGATTCCTAGATGGATTACATTGTGACATACAACTGATATTGCCAGATGCTCGCCTCGAACGTCTCGCTTGGGTTGGTTGTTAGCGAGCAAAACCCGGCAAGATTCGAGCAAGCTATTGGGTCTTGAAACCCCCACGTCCCGTTCAAATACTTTGGTTGGAAGAACCCGGTGAAATTTGTGTCGGTTCCATTGATCAGGGACTTCTGATCGGGTTTCCACAGATTTTGCCAGTTCATGCTCCGCGTCATATACTTGTCGCGAAGCACATCCTCTCCCAAGCCGCGGGCCAGCGTCGCGAGGCAGTAGTCATTGTAAGAATACTCCAGGGTCCTCGACACGCTCCTCGAGTTTGTCCCGAACCCGATGGGGTCGAAATCCAAGTAGGGGATGTAGTTGAGGTTCTTCCAGCTCGTGAGTCCACCACGGCCTTCGTATGACCACTCTGGGGGCTCGTCCTCAGCGTCTTTGGTGATTGCTTCTAAGGCTAGATGCCAGTCTATCGAGGTCAGGTTCTTGACGTAGGCGTCAACAAGGACCACGTCAGCGTTAGAACCTCCTTGCGTCCAGCCTTTACACATGGACATACGACAGTCCGGTAGCCAGCCTTCGTGTTTATATATGTCGAGCATCGAGTTGACCATCTGCGTCTGAGCCACTGGGTCGATCACGGTGAGTAATGGGTGTTGGGCGCGGAAGCTGTCCCACATGCTGCCCGGTCATTAGCGAGGCTGACTTGGAAAACCCCTGATTTCTTACCAGTAGAATGAATCAAAGTACGGGATACCGCTATCCCAATACGGATTCTCACCAGTGTAGTTCTGAGGCGAGATCATATTGCGATACAAGCCACTCCAGAAGCTCTTCTGTACATCTTCCGTCGCACCGCCTGCTTTGATCGATATTGGGCCCAGCTTCTCCCGCCAAGCGTCCTTGGCCGAGTTGACCAGCGAGTCAAAGTTGTTCAATGGATCAGGAATCTCCTTCTCGGCGTTCCGGCACGCCTGATCGCTGCTCTTGAACGACACGCCCACCCTGGCGGTGACTGTGTTGTCAGTCAGTTCCTTGAAGCGAACGAAGCCGCCGCCTTCGAGGTAGAACATGTTGAAGCCCCTGGTGATGAAAAGCTCCTTGGGCTCGTTGCCGGCGCGGTTGTTGACCCAGACCCCGGTATCGAAGACTTTTGCCCCGAAGAAGTCGGCACAATAGTGAAGCACATATGACCCGGCACCAAAGCTTGGCAAGAAGGTTCCGTTACCAACCATTCGGCCAGTGGGTGTATCGACCTTTACGGAAGCATTCTGTCGACTGGCCCAGAGGTCCGTCAAATCCAGCAGCATGAGCGGGTGCTCATTCCCACTCGGGAATTTGAATCGCATGAGCGCCGCATGTTCGGACACGGTCATGTCTGCCTTTACACCCGACGCCAGCTCGATGGAGAAATACCCTGGCTCGGCGACGGTCTTGTTCAGGTCATAACGCGTCGCGCGGTCCCCGATTCGGAAGCGACAATTGTTCAGCTCATCGCTGGGGCAGACCTGTGGAAAGAGTGGGAAGTTGCCGAGGCTTGGGTTCCCTCCTGTCCCGCTGTCGTGGACAATGCTAAAGCCGGCAACGTTACTGCCATCAGTTGCAAAGCCGCCCGTCTTTTCTCCGTCGACATCGGCAACGGCCTTAGCGAGGCCGTAGGGTAGCGTTGCGCCGGTGAAGACGTTGCCGCCGCCCTTAGAACCGATCAAGGGGTCGACAAAGGCAAGGGGGTCGAATGACTGGCAGACTGCTGCCACTGCGAGGGTAACGAGTGCGGCGGGCAGGCGCATGGTGATGGATGCAGCCAAGATATCTTATAAGGGATCGGGCAAAATACGCCCAGATGAGGTGAAGGGCCTCGTAGGCCTGGTGATAACGTCCCCAGGGGAACGGAGACTACCTCTCTTGAACAAGGAAGCTCTAGAAACTGTGCAAAACTGAGGAAGTCGTACAAGTTTAAAGACCTCGCGTGGCTCGCTCCATGTTCAATATGCGAACTGCCGTACGGGAACTCGGGAACGTTATTCTGCTATCAAACTTTAGTCGTTGACCCCGCGTCTGCTGCAAGCGGCAGGTGGTACTACTTAGGTCTGATGACCTTCGTGGGAGCTTAGGATTAATCGACAGTGAGCAAAGCAATATGTAGGTCACCGCCCATGATGTGCCATGTTACAGTCTGTAGCCCGCATCTCTGCCCGGATCTCCGCTTGCGCACGCACGCACGTACGCACGCACTACAGCGGACTCCAGCGAGTGTCCGACTCCGGAGCCCATCTGCGAGACTTGTGATGCTATATTCTTGCTTCATCCCACATTGAACCGTTGGCCGAATTTCGACTAATGGCATTGTGTATGAGATATGTTGATGCGAAGGAGGCATGGTAGGATGTTGAAAACCGTTTCTGTGACTGTTTCCACGAGGCCAACGTTGTTTGTGATGTTTGGAAACACAGAGTGAGTAAATCTATCGGGACCCTAGCTCGTTTCTATTACAGGGGGTAGCTCGGCGGGAGAGGTCTCCACAGTCTCCCGTCCCCGCCCAGCATGCCCTTCGTCATCTCTCGTCCTTCTCGACTTCTGTCTATCAACTGCTTGCGATTTATCTTCACAAGAAACAGGCGACCTTACCTTATGCGCTATACCACAGACACCCAGTTTCGTCCGTATCTCGTTTTTTTCTCTAACCAGATAAACTCAATGAGCCAAAAACTGGATCCTCGAGTCGTGGTGGATGTTCGAAGGGGCCCCTTGGAGTTGAGCGCCCGAAACACTCAATGCTCCAGCTTGGCCCCCACGAAATCGCTCCGTGAATGGAGAAGGACACCTGGACCCTTTGATGCGACTCTCATCATTTTATAAGCTTTCATCGTCTTCGTCTTCATCTTCCTCTACTCTATTTTAAGATTATTCTTAGTTCAATTTCAATCCGCTGAGGTGTCCTATCATCTGCCAGTCCGTGAGTCAAGTGATTCACTACTCCGCTCCACGGTTCGTAGCCGTCGCAATGTTGGACATTTACCACATCAACCTTGCCGGCTTGCTCCTCGCCTGCGGCACGCTCTTCGCCTCGGGGAGCCAGGAGGAGCACAAGGCCGCCAAGGAAGACGGAAAGAAGGACACGAAGCAGAAGCCGAAGCGGCAAGGCTCTCAATGGGCGTTCTATGCCGTCTATGCTCTCGTCATGGGTTCAGACTGGCTGCAGGTCCTAACACTCGCATTCTGGCAGTTCTCGACCCTTACACTGACACCACGTTCAGGGCCCATTTCTCTACTCACTCTACAAAAACGAGCATCAAATCGCGTCAGACCTTGTCCCGACCCTCTTCACGACCGGCTTCGTCTCGGGTGCCGTGGCCGGTTATTTCATCGGCTCCCTCGCCGACCGCCACGGCCGAAGGGCGAGCTGCCTCTTCTTCTGCGCCGCGTACGCTCTCTCCTGTGTCCTCACCACGATCCCTAGTGTTCCACTGCTCTTCCTCGGCCGCGTCCTGGGCGGCTTGGGCACGAGCCTGCTATTCAGCGTCTTCGAGAGCTGGATGGTGACTGATTTCCACGCCCGCCGGCTGAGTGACCAGGGTCTGGACCTGTCCCGCACGTTTGGGATGATGAGCACCGTCAACAGCGTCGTAGCAATCGTGAGTGGAGTGGTGAGCGAGTGGCTGGTCTCCATGACAGGGACGCGTAAGGCACCCTTCCTGGCTAGTGTAGGCTTGTTGGCCGTCGCTGCTGTGGTTATTGCCAGCCAATGGGTAGGTTACAGCGTCTCCTCGACCTTTGTGATGCATCAGCTGACTGATAGCAAAGGATGAGAACTACGGCTCAACGGGCGAAACATCATCATCAGAAGCATCAAAGGGCAAGAAGACCAGCCTCTGGTCCACCATGACCGACAAGCGCGTTCTCGCAATCGGTCTCGCCTCGACTATGTTTGAAGGCTCCATGTACCTCTTCGTAGTCCTCTGGTCCCCCGTTCTCGTCTCCGCCTCCTCTTCCCCCGAGACCCTTCCCTACGGTATCATCTTCGCCTCCTTCATGGCCTCAACCCTCCTCGCCTCTCTCCTCTACCCACGCCTCCTTGCTCTCGTCTCTAAGCCGTCCCGACTACTTCTCTCGGTCCTTCTCGCCGCCAACGCCGTCTTCTTCGCTCTCGGTACCGGTGCACCACGCGCGGAGCAGGTTACCTTTTGGCTGTTCTGCTTGTTCGAGGCCTGCGTTGGTCTGTATTTCCCCTCGATGGGATACCTCAAGGGGAAGGTCGTCGATGATGGCGTCAGGGCGCAGGTGTACGGCGTGCTGAGGATTCCGCTCAACGTTTTTGTGGTCGTAAGCTTGACGTTCAGCAGCGACGGGCAGGCGGGCAAGGTGTTTCTTGTTTGTGGCATGTTGCTCCAGGCGAGCTGCGGCGCTTTGTGGCTTATGGGCGGACAGGATGCGTAGGTTGTTTTGCTGTGGACATATCTACGATGAAATAGAAGAGGCAGACGTATAATGGCGATTATCACATTTGCAAAGAAGCAAGTTCATCTCCAGATTCACAGCATCGTCACGCCAGAACCCCGATCGTCAGTCCATCCTACGTCCAGAAATCGTCTTCACCGACTGACGTCTACTTAAGCGCCCGTGAGACACTGTCACGGAACAGGCCCATCAGGCCGTTCAAGCACCACCTTGCTCGCTCGCCCTGGTGTCGTGTCTAATGGTGCCAGGGCTTGGCATCCTGGTATTTCTGGCGTTGGTAACCTTTCTCCTCCATCACCAGCAACATAGTCCAACGTTGCGCAGTGTGTATGTACACATGCTGTTTCTGAAGCCGAGTGATGATGTACATCGTAGACCCATAGGGCGTGCAAAAGATCCTAGCGTCACCTGATGTGTTAGAGAGGCACATCACGAAAATGGCCGCAAGAGATGTCTCATTCTCAAATTCAACAGGACTGTTACTGTGTACCATGGACGACTATCAACAACTTTCGCCTTAGTTCATGGCGATGCTGGTCCGAAGTGAGCCAAAAGAAAAATCGGGTATCCTATCATTACATGTTTCTCTAAGAAATCACGGCTTCCCAAACGATCCATAGATGCACAGCTATTTCCATCAACAGTTTCCTATCGCCAAGGGTCGCGCCATTACAGTACGAGTTCGCGCTGCGCCGAGCTTCGGCAGTTCGTTCAAGGAATCGGGAGGAACGACGTCCACGTCCTCCACCTCGATCTTCAAGCTCGGGACGCGATTCAACGACGTCGTTGTGCCATCCAGCTAGGCAACCTTTTGTCAGTATACGTATCTTTTCTCCCAAAAGTTGATAGTCGTACTTACTTTACTGATCACAACCTGCAAACCATCCTCAATGGCACCTAGCACACTCTTCGTTGAAAGCCCATTGACGCCCAATGCGTCAATACCTCTGCGGAGGGGAATAGTATCGTAACTCATCCCCTCCTTGGGCATGTCCAACAAAGTAAACGACCCGGCCAGCTTACCCTTCAGGAAAAGCTGCACTTGACAGGGCAGCTCTAACTCGCTCCTCTCAACCTCTACTTTGGCGAAGTACTCCCTATTAGGTATCCCCTTGCGCCTCCTCAGCCCCTTGAACGGGTACCGCTTCTGCCACTTCTGTTGTTCCAGCGGGCCGTAGAGACTGTTCACCGTCCTGCTGACCGCCATCTTGGTCTCCCCTGGCGCCTGGTCCCAGAACCGCATTGGCTCGTACGTGTAGCCCCAATCACGGACGTGCGTCACTGACTCACTGGTAAGAGGGCTGCCTCCGGAGCCCATAAATGGCCAGATGGGGTAATTCGGCGTGACGATTGTCCCGGCCGGCGTGGCGAACATCTCGCTAGAGGCATATGAGAAGTGCATCGTCGCATCCTCGAAGTGGAGGGATTGCCAAAAGGCGATGAGACGGTCGACGTTGGCATGATGGAGCCAGCTTGATGCGAGTCAAAAGCAATGCCATGGACTGGATGGAGCATTACCACTTACAACAACGGTTCAAAGGCAGCGATTGAGAGGAAGGCAAGATCTTGACCGCATGTTGCTGCCACGTGGACTCCGCTATGAGGTCCCTCAAAGTTAGCTCCCTGGTTTTGAGCCGAAACCATCTCATCGAAAGATTTGGCTTTGACAAAGACGTTGTACTGCAGACCATCAGCAAGAAGCCCAACACACAGCTACCGAATGCCTCTCATTTGATTTGGCCACGGGGTTGGCAACTCACCACTCTCTCCTTCAAGGTATAGTTTGCAAGCTTCTCATTGGCCGTAGTTGGATAATTCTCGCCGTCCTTGACGCAACGTTTCGTGTAATTCATTCCATCGAATGCACCGAATTTACCATCAAGAACCGACCTGGGGTATTTGAAACGGTACAACGGATTTTGGACGGCCGTGGGCTGTATCTTGCCAGACACGGTCTTGTTGATGACCACGGTCGGCATTACCGTGACTGGTGGGACATGGTGGTCTGCGGCCCAATCCCAGTACGCGATGCGCAAACTTTCTGCGGCTTCCACGTACTTCTGCTTATAGGGCTCCGGGTAAGAAATCGCAATGAGTTTGGCCTGGTGCACTAGAACCTGCTGCAGAGGGGTTAGACCCAATAATGGGAAGCGAAGTTTGTGAAACGGTTGTACGAGCCTCGTAAAGCGAGAGGTAGCCGCGATGCCAGGTGCCAAACAATGCTTGCTTGGGACAAGTTGGTCAATATCTATGTGTTGACGTCGAGATAAGTGGCATACGTTGTGTGGACAGTATCCTGCTTCTGCTCCCGTCTGCGGTCCGCCACCGGACCAAGCAATGTATGGCTGGCCATGGATTCCTGATGGTCTTAGCAAGATGAGCAAGGATAAGGGGCCTTCCGAATACGGACCTGCCACCTGGAAGTATGATGTCGGATCTGTCTCATTTGCATCCTGCATAGCAGCAAGAGCTCCGATGTAGAGGTCCCTAAGAGATCGTAAGCAATTGTAGCCTTCTGCCGAGCGCCGGGCCTACCATTGCATTCCTCTTTCGTTGTAGAGACTGTTGATGTCCCTCCTGATGGGCATCTCGCCAGTCCGCGTGTTGATGCCAGATCTTACTCCAATAATCGGAATCTCTCGCGCGGCGGTCGACCATTGCACAACCGCCAGAACACCGAAAACGAGTGCGAACTGAGGGGTAATCATCGTATCTCAAGTCGAAACTCTGATCTCAAGCTTGTGAATTCGAAAGAGCGAGAGAATAGGACTCCATCCACGAGAAACGAAGGAGGAAACAATATAACTTTATTTGCTTCCCCTCTGGACCGGACAAGCACCATACCGTCCCAGGACTAGAGCAAACGGAGCCCATCGTTTCCATCCCGTCTCTCTCATGCTGTCACCAGCCTTGTGGCTCGCTCAATTTGTAGGCAATGGAAAGTTGTCACGGTTCATGCGGATGCCGTCGCGTTTCGTTGCGCGACATGGTGACGATAGTTGACGTAAAATGGCTCCCAATCTTCACCCAGGGCGGGCTGATGAGCACCTGATTAGTCTAAGACGAGATGTTCTGCTTCCAGGAACGATTGTGGGACTAACTTTGCATATATTGGACGAAAATAGCGACGGCGGCTGTTCATGTATTACATTCCCCTAGGTCCGCCCTTCGCATTTTGTTTTGGTGCATATTCGCTTGTTTATGGAGCAGTGGCCAGAGACCTCATCCCGAAGTGGAAAGCCCCTTTCCTGCCCAATGCTCGGCAAAATTCGAAACCAGAAATTCAATGGGTCGCTGCGTGCACATTACAATCCGGGCATAGATGAACCAACACAGCGATAATAGAGCAGCCAAGTCTCTTCTCCTTTTGCTCTTTCGATGGCTTCCTCTGGTACGACTATGCTGTTCTTCCGCTCGCTTGGCGCCGACAGATAGCTTTCACTGCCCGTTGTTGATCACAGCTTTCATCAAGTCGCACAAAGAGGGCCACTCATCGTTAGTTACGCAGGGATGCCGCGCGCTTCTGAGATGCAAGTAGCCGATGGTGGAACAAGGCGAAGCCTATCACTCTTGGGCTACGTTCTTGTTCTCTTCACCGCTCTCGGAGTAGCATCGCAGTTATACGGACTTTCGAATACAGAATTTGCATTGGCTAGGAAACTGGATGCTGTTTTTCCCAATGTACCCATGCTGCACGAGGTGTATAAAATATTCTGACGTGGCAAAGCCGGGGTTCTGTGACCGCGGTTGGAAGGGCTTTCGTAGCCTCTGTGGCCAAAAGATGAGATAGGAGGGGCTGCTATATTGCAGAATGTTAACAAATATGAGGTGTTGCGGTTGGTGTCAGGTTCAAGTCAAGAGGATGATTGCAGCATATCATCAATACTGTAACGGACCAACGGGCTTGCTGCCACTTTCACCAGCATTGTCCAATACTTTCCGTTCGAAAAGGCCTTCGGGAATCAAGTTCATCTATTTAATGTGATTCATGCATACTTTTGGTTCCTGACGCATTTGAGTTTAGGTAAACACTGATACAACTGAATCGGTTTTGTAAATGTAAAACGCTCATGTGATTAAAGATAACAAGTAAGCTAGAGATCCTCTGAAGCAAGCTTTTGCCTTCGGGAGTGCAACTTTTGGTCAAAGCAAAACATGAAGGGTAAAGTGAAGTTGTCTCAGACAGTTCCGCCTTGAAAATACGCCCAGGGGTAAGTAATGAGAGAAACAGCCGTGACTCTTGGACAGGGCAACCTTATCCATACCCCAAATCTTCCCAGGAGACAGGTATGACTCCATGAGTTCATAAACTCGCTCTTTGCGGCCTCACGCAGAGTTGAGACAAGACTTGAAGGCGTGAGTTCGCATTGGCCCAAAGATAGTTCGTGATATGACTGCCAGTCCTACAAGGACTTCTCAAGGACTACAAGGTCTCGGAACCCCTCTTTCCACTTCTTCATCTGCTCCGTCGTTGGCTTTGGCAAGGGGCTCCGGGCGACGCCTCCATAGCCCAACCATGCTTGAAGACCAGCCTTCACACCGACAACACCCCCTTGGATGGCAGTCCAGTCGCCTTGTGATACAATCTCCTGCATATCCTGAGCTTCTTGGTGGTTGCCTTCTTGGTAAAGCTCGATGGTTCTGATGCAAGCTTTGGGGGCAATATTGGCCAGACCTGCAAGGATGCCATGTCCTCCCGCCACAAGAGATTGGATCGAGAAGTCGGCTGAGCCGGCCAGGACAAGGAATTCCGGAACCGCAGCGTTAGGTTCCTTTGCCAACTTTCTTGTGGAGGCGACAACGCGGTTCAACTTGCCCGTATTTCCGCATGTAAGCTTGACGCCGACAATGTTGGGGTGTTGAGACAACTGGACAATGATGTCGGAAGATAGGTCCAAACCTCCAACCGCGCCAGGAAAGTTGTAGATTATGAGTGGGATCGGTGATGAATCTGCCACGGTGTTGAAGTACTCAAAGATAGTTTCTGATGACGGCGCAAACAAGCCAGAGTAGTAAGATGGGGGAAGAACGAGAGCGTAGTCTCCACCAGCGGCCCAGGCTTCAGTGCAGTATTGTATGGTCTCGCGAGTGCTCTGACTTCCGCAACCAACGATGATGGGCATGTGAGAAAAACCAGCATCGTTGAGAGCTTGTCGCGTAGTTGCCGTAACGAGTTGGCGTTCGGCGTGGGTGAGATGGACTGCTTCCCCGTTGGACCCCTGCGTGGCAAGGCCGGTGACACCGGCTTGGGCGAGTCGTACAGCATGGCGAGCGATGGTTCCAGTGTCTACGTCCTCCGTACCGGGCTCAAAGAAGCACATGGTCGGTACGTAGACTCCGGGAACAAGCGGTCGGGTTTCATGGAGATCTACTCCGAGCGATGCGCTTTCGTATGAACTGCTGAGAGGGGAATGCGACTCGGCAGACGCTAGGCTGCCGACTTTGAGGTTCGAAGCAGTATTGGGCCGGAATGAGATCCTGTTGAATCCGGCTGTAAAACTCCCTGCCGGTGAGGGTGCGTCTTGGTGAGGAGCCATGGTTGATGCAGAGGTTTCTTGGGCAGTATTCTTAGTCCTAAGTAGGACGACAGAAAGCACGACGTATGCCCTACGAAGCTTGCTAGATATGTAAGACAAGAATTGGTTTGGTATGACAGTAGGTCTGTTTGGGTAGTAAAGTGAGCAAGGTATCAAACACCGATACTTCGCAAAGCGGGTAGGCTTAAGAATATTAGGAGACCAAGAAGACGAATAACTCATTAGAACAGGGGGCGAAGAGGGCCTTTTTATCATCGAGAGAAAGAGCGAGAAGGAACCGGGCGAAGGCAGGGCCCCATCATACGTTGCTTCTTCCTTGACATGTCTATCTTAGTCTCGCTGCAATTCGTGGCGTCCAAAGCCGCTTCATGGCACATTCATGCTTGCGATGGCTCGCCCCATGCGCTAGGCCAACGTCACCCAAGGTCAACGTCTGCGACAGGGCTCGATCGGGCGAACGAGTCTTTGGGAGTACAAGCAAGTACATACCGCTAAGCTACACAAGAATCAGTCGCGCCATGCGAACGAAAAGGGAGAAGCAGGCCATTCTGACCGCGTCAAGCAATCGTCCTGTCCAGCTGTGGTACGAAGAAAGTGCAGCAAGAGACTAGGGATCTTTAGGAGATTTTAGCGCCTGGACAGGGCACTGTGACACAGTGCGTGAAGTTCAAGGCAGGGCCGGTGCTTAGCCCATGCAAGTGAATAGACCGGCGTATGCGAGAGGAGAGGAGAGGGTGGGATGTTCAGAGATCCAAAGCTGACCCAAACCAAACCAGGCCAGACATGGTTGGGGTTGAAGAGGGCCTCTTGTGGGGAACGCCCCCAGACCCAGCTGAGTGGGGGTTAGCTCCGACAGACCCCGACGTACCGTAGCGTCTCAACACCGCTCGCGGGTTCGTCGGAGATCCCGGACAAGGCCAGCGTTGAACAATACTTCGAGGGGCTTGTCGTCGGTTGAATCGAAGTAGGTCACCAACACACCACATACACAAGAGTACCAGCCGTAGTGTGATACACAGCCAAGGTCAGGACGAGGGCAGATAATAGCCGTAACGACGCTGCAACGTCCGTGACAATGATGTGAAAATAAGCGCCATCCCTGTGTAGATATTTTGGCCTTGATCCAATGCCAAGAAGAGGATTGCTGGAGCAATGGGGGTTGCCTTGTTCCAGCATGATGTTCTCAGACTGCCATCTAAGTATAAATGTTATCCAGAGACACCTCGAGTGCTCTGGGATCTGAGGACTTTGACACAGAAAATACCAAGCGGACTGAATTGTCGCCGTACTTCCAGTGGACAGCTCGATCGTATGCGATCATAGGCATCAGGATCACCGTGACGGACGTGCGTGGTTATCGAGCATTACCAGTTGGAATGAACAAACGCGAAGTCCCGTCCAATAGTTCCAACGAAGAAGTCCCGCGAGGAGCCTCTCCAACAGGTCGTAAGAACGAACCCTCGATATACCAAATCAACATCGTCAGTTCCCGGCCAACGTCTACCTGACCAGGTGACCTCGCGCGCATACCCAGAGAGCCCGTTTTTCACTGGCGAAGTAGAATCTCCGCCATCTATGGAGGGTCACGAACGTATCATACTGACGTTGAAGTACTATGAGGATGATGATGTCCTCAATGTTTGTCCATTGGCCCAGCCGACTTTTTGGGTGACGGAAACTTGCCGCCAAGATCTGCAGATGACAAATGTGAACCTAACAAACGGCAGTGACCGTCAAACACCGTCTTGGTGCTGACCTGGCCCAGAGTTCGTTCCCAAGTACTCATTTCTTTACTGTCAGGTTTCCATTCGCATGCCCTTCATATACAATGAGCCATGAACAGCTGCTGCAAAAAAACTTTTGGTGTCATGGAAACATCAAAGAACAAAGCGCATAATATTGTAGAAGTGCGTTGTCATCAAATTAGCCCAGGTCGTGGGCCAGGTTTGGCAGGAGCCCGATGCTTCGACCATTGGCATTTCGGGGTCTTACAGCCAATTGCCTGTCGCTCGAAATTAGCGGCTAGATACGCAGGACACGGGATCATGACGATTTCGCAAGGCATGTGACTTGGGAAATGCAGTGTCGACAGGTCCCAAAGAAGTGAAGCACTCGCGCAGCCATACCGAACTCAGCTAAATGAGTAGGATGGCCATCCAGACGTTGCGCTGATATACAATCGTGAAGACGGAACGGGATTGCTGCATTGGTTTAGGTCCACTTCTGACGATGCTTGCCGTGATTGACGTGGCGATGCCACGAGACTGTGGGTGTACAGATGGAGACGAGAATGAGTCCTCATGCAAAACAGGTACCAAAAAGTAGTACTTGCTACAATTCCTCAACGCTGAGGTTCTTTGAGGACAATGGGAAAGAAGTTGGGCCTGCTTGGGGATGATGTATGGCAATTTTCCCTCGGGCTTGGAAACAAGAATGTCATGATTGCGCACGGAGCCCCCAACGTTACCCGCTCACGTAAGCTTAAGTGGTCGACCTGGCGGCCTTTCTTCCTAGGGGTTTACTCAGGGTGTTCCCTCATTTGAATGTTCACTTGTTGGATATCTCACTTCAAGTCCCGCTGCCATGACCTCCTATGATGCCTTGTTCTGCCCTATTGAGAAGACAGAGGTTATCTCATTCGTTTGTTGCTTCACCGGAAAGGACCGCTGAGCCCTGGTATTGAGAGCAAGGTTGAGAACGAACCGGCGTAAAGCGACCATGATTATTGACGGTAACCCGGACGTAGCCTAATCTTGGCACTTGAGAGAGACCACGGGTCGCAATGGCGAGACAAGCCCCCAACATCGGACACCACACAGTGCCGCAGATGCAAGTCATCTTGACTGGAACAAACTAACCATAATGAGGCCTATTGGCTTGCATGATGCAGAGGCCCTGCGATGGAACACCGCTACTCGATGCCTACTCAGTGTTTGTCCAGATTGGGAACGTGTCTTCGTCATGTGTCCAGAATACTTTTCAGACTAACATTGCTTTAGTCTTTTGATGTCTGAATCAACAACAAGGGGCTCAAGCGTTTCGAACTGGAGCCTGTAAATGCTCTGCTGTCATCGGATACCGGACGGATCGACGACCATCAGAAGGCACTAACCCCCACGCTAACTACCTCCACAGAAGGCCAGCCTCTTTAGTCTGAGGGGCGAGCAGTCCTATCATGAGCTGGCCGACAACTCCTCACCAGGGTCAAAGCTAGCCGCGAGCTTTCTCAGTTTTGACAGCCTGTCCTAGAAAGCCATGTAGGCCCTGTTTCATAGTGCCGAGTCTTACATTTCTATCGGTCTTACTCTGCATCAACCAACATTGGCTCACCAAATCATCTTTCTATAGAAGCAACCGTCCCGTCATCTTGTGCGCGTTGATGACAGTTGCAGCCCATGACGGTCAACATTGCCTTCGACCCCTGCTTCATAGAGAACACATCCTGCCTCTCTCTCTCTTTAGATGCATGCATCGGCTCGTGACCAGACAACAGGCTGTAGGTGTGCCCAAAGTCTTGGCTAGAAGCTCGCGACAGTGTGCGCCTCTTACGTTTCTCACAGTGTTTGTCCGCTCTCTAAACCACCACCTCAACAAGCTCGCTGGAGGCTCACGTTGGCGTGCTCGGAAATAGCTGGGCGTCTGCTGACCTGAATTCCCCAGACTGCTGCAGAACTCCGCCTGGGTGGTGTGGGAAGTGACATCGCAAATGTTTCTGTTCGACGCGCAGCTGCGCCGCGCAACCTTTCCCGGTTTATTGCCCGATACACCATTCATCACGTTGGATAGTGGCACATCGCCACCATCGCCTTTTCATTGATCACGGATAACCGGCTTTCCCCGCACTTTGCACAACGCTCATCTGATGTTCCCTCCCACAGCCAAGGCGTCTTCCTCAGCCGCAGCGTATCGTGCGTTCATCGGTTTGGTCTTTTACTTCGTTTGCTTGGGAAATACGGCATGCGTCTCTTCCCTCTGATTGATGGAGAAATGTTCCATCCATCACAAAGCGTCTGGCCTCAATCCCTCGCCTTGTTTCGGTCTCGGCTTCAGCTGACAATCTACCACTTCTCGACCATGCCAGACCTCGGGGAGGCGTACCAATCGCGTTGCACGACACATACTCCCGACTTTGGCCGTTCTGGATGGAACCAGACTTCTGGCACCACATTATCCTTAAAAAGATCAGCACTGAGCCGCCTGTGCCACGTCTGCGGCCTTGGGTAATCCGGGGGCGGAACGTCATGCGTTGCTGATCTCAAGAGCCTGGCCTGTTACGGAGCCCGACATGGAAGACGCCACTCCCAAATGGATCATGACGCATAACCCTGGTTGGTATTTCCTTGAAGCAAGAGAACGTTTTACAAGGATTCCATCGTCGTTAATGAAATTCCGGCCTGTTAACGAGACCTTTTCCGTCAGCCCGGTCATCGTGGAAGCCCTGGCAAACCACCTACCTCTAAGCCGCTTAATGCCGAGAAGGCTCATTCAGTGATGAGCCGCCGTTGCATACGTATTATGTTGTTACTCTTATCTAGAACTGGATAGCATATGCTGCTACTGGTACAGCACTGGGACGTCATGACTAAAACTAATGGTATGAAGGGAGAATGCGCTGCCTCCACGCCGCTCTGCCAGTCGTTTGGCAGAAAGAATTGACCTAAGTGCTGTTTCCTCCATCCTCCCAGAAAAGATCCATCGATGCCCAAAGATAAGTTGCGCTTACTGTCGGTGAAGCGATCTTTCCTCCCAAAGGTCGAAAGGGGGGAGGGGGCATTGCTTGTGAAACAGCCTCTGCCACCAAGTCCTCATCAGGCCCTTAGCAGAGTTGTTGCCCTAGGGCCGCCCCTTTCCTCCTGGTTGTTTTCCCGCGGCCTAGCCGTTTCAATATTGCATCTTGGTGAAACAGTAGAGTTCGATTCTAGTCGTCTTTCAAGGAACCATATATCAGCTTACAGC
Source organism: Colletotrichum incanum (assembly GCA_001625285.1). Classification (NCBI taxonomy): domain Eukaryota; kingdom Fungi; phylum Ascomycota; class Sordariomycetes; order Glomerellales; family Glomerellaceae; genus Colletotrichum; species Colletotrichum incanum. Next base: position 116,647 of record LFIW01000748.1, read on the forward strand.
CTGAGTAGTAGGTTTGCCAGAATGCATTTTAACTGCCAGCTTCCTTAAAATTTCTACACAATGCTTTGTCTAACCTTACGGCTTACATCTACATTAAACATAGGCGGACAGCTTTTCTGACTCTTGGTATTCAACGCGTACGAGGGGCCCTGCCAATGTTCAACAACCCCACAGCTGACCGAGGTGGCTGTCTCGCTGAGCCCCCACACCCCACGGCCTACATGTGCGGGCGGGACAAGGGATCTCGACAGACCTTCCCGAAGAGGCCCAGTTGAAGAGACAGGCAGGAGGGAGCTCGAGAGTGGCCCTTTGCAGGGGAACCCAGGGTGATGCTGTTGGGTTGTGAGTCGACAGCGATCAGGCTATTAACCGGACCCTAGCAACCAACGATGTATCGGATGACTTTATTTCAACGACATTTCTTTGATAAATACAGTTGTTGAGTCCGTCGGGCACTGTGCCGGGTTCAGAGCCTTTCGCTGGTGTGGGTTGAGGCAGCAAAGTTGTCGATGGATGCTTGTTTCTCCTTTATTCGCTAAGATTTGAGTATCTGGTCAAGCGAAAGTGGGTAGAATATCCGCTATGGAAGTACACAGCCACTTTGAATATACTCCAATTACTTTTCTTCGATCGTTTGACTGTCAAATGCAACTTCTTTGGTGTTATCGCGAGGGGGACATGTCATAATTTCAGGCTCAGGGGCTTCCTGCTTTGTTCAACACCTATCTTGTCCCAAGTAGCGCAGTGACCCTCAGAACCAGCCTGATTATATGCTTATTGTGATTCTGTCTCCAAACTACCAGAGATCGAGTCTCGGACTATACACATGTGATTCGAGTGGTTGCCCAGGCCTTCGACCCCTACTTACCGAGACATCTTGCCCATCTTGTCCGTCAAGATTTTCAGTTACGCACAAACTGCGTGAGAGACTGTCACAGTGCTGCCGCAGCTAGAGTCAACTTTCCCTCTTGCATCATATCGCGGATCTCAGTTTCCACATAAGCTTTGCTCCATCAAAGTGACAGCTACTATCTGGTATCGAATCTGACCGGTCTAGTGTGCGAGTGGGCGAGTGGGAGCCGCTAACTTCGCAGAAATTCCGGATTGCCTACCATATTGCGGGTCAATTCAACTTTTGCTGTCAGCTATAGCTGACTCCTTTCCTTCGATTCGGGCACAACTTCTTCCATCATCCGCATTCACCAGCTGTTCGGCGCCTGACCCCTTGCATCCGAATGATGGATTTGGGTCCTGTTGTTGACCAGAGCATATCATCGCGCGTATCATCGTGGCCCACAGATCGACCAAGCTTAGCGCGTACCTATCTCATAGCTTTCACCGGAATCACACTGCCTCAACGGAAGGTCTCAATACTGATGCGAGTGGGTCTCCGACCGCAATTTCATGATCTTCGGGTTGTATTTAGACCAAGCGCTGGTGTCGAGATACATCTACACTGTCATAATGTATGTTTGCCTTCTAGCCTCCCTAACAGGCCATTTCTGCTCAAGACCGGGTTGGAGCTAGCAAGCTCGGGCACCAACAATTGAACCGTATACCCGATGCCATCGCCGTATATACCGAGGTGCAATTCCTAGAAGATTGATCGATCCCTAAGTCTATATATGCCGCTAATAACAGAGCCACGGTAAGATCCTTCAACTTCAGTAAAGCAGCAGCCAAATCTTGCACGGAGACAGAACTAAATACCACATCACTGGACGATTGAATCAGTCCGCCCTGATATTCTACGGCGCGGATCAAACTCGCTCGTCTAATAGGCCTACTTATTGGCTCACACATCTATCCAACTCACTCATGGGACTTGCCACGCTGACTTAAGTACCCTGGCGCACCGGATGAGCATGATGAACGAACTGGCCGCGACCTTATCAAGTTCTCAAAGTTCAGTTGGGATGACCTCCTTTTACCATTGAGTTTTCCAGCCCCTAAGGTTGGAATTATTACAGGAACCCGCTGTAGTTACCAAGATGTTGTCGTGCCAAAGATATTGTGCGAGAATTGGGATGTAGATACATTTTTGGACTTCCAGTAACGAAACTCTCGTATTCGTAAAACAAACGTCCATCTTGGCCGCGCCTCACCTAATGAGGAAAAATATAGATATGGGGTGAGGTTTGTCACCACGGGAAGGTTCCAGGTAGTCCGGCATCGGCCAGCCCAATTGAAGATTCTTGCCTTCTTATTCATAGACCTTCACTTTGCCTAAAGTTCCTTGAAAGATGGTTCACCTGTTATTACCACGTAGGCGTTTCCCGCGGGAAACTAGTCGCCGTTGGACGAGTAACGCGTGCCTTGTTTAAGGGAATCAGAGGACTCGCCGCCACCCTGTGTATTTTTCTTTCAGTCTGTGTATGGTTCTACGAATGAAAATGTGACTGAAGCAAAGTCTAAACTTGCTACATCTATTTAGACCACGTGTCCGCCTCGCTGTACGGCCATCCAAGTACTCTCAGTTGAGACTGATGACTCCAAATAAGTAATTTTCCACCACAAATATGACTTCTTTGAATCCCTTATCAAACCCTCAGTTAATTTATCGGTGTCAGCAACTATTCTTATTTTTAAGTAGCATGGTAATTTGCCCCGTCTCGCTCTTTCTTGCCATTCGCTGAGAGGGCAGCGGACGGCTTTTTGACGACATTTGGCTCCAGAATGTAACACTGTTTCCTTGATACTTTCCCAGGACCGTAGAACGAAACCTGTGTGTCTGAATTCCATGGATAGATCGAGCCATTTTGTGCCCTCTGACAACAATAAAGGCGACTAGATGCGACTACTCAACAATGATGACCGAGACTCTCAGATTGGTTTGCCATTACGTTGATCAATTTTCAGATCCATGCTTTTATTTCATCAATATCAGATATCAACTTAGTTGGTTCGCTCCCGTCTCTGCTCAATCTCATCAACGCCTCGCGAGACGGTCCTCCCATTCCAAAGAAACTCGAGCATGTCTTGCAACATTTCCTCTGAATACCAATGCCCCAGCTTGTAGTAGGTTCTGAGCTCGACGTTGCATCCCATCAGTTGTAATACCCTGCAGGCCTGTTGAGCGTGTCGAAGCAGCACCTTGTCGTCCTTGCTTCCGTGGCCGAGGAACACGGGTGTTTTCTGGAACGGTGGTACTGATTCGGATTGCTGCGTCGGAAGGTCAACCTCTTCCCGAATGATACGCAGGGCCCTTTTGAGTGGATTGGCTTCAGGTTCAGCCTCCTCCCAGCCACAAGGTGATTCGTCATTTGATGATTCGAAGACATCATCATCCGAATCTACCAGGTTTATCTCCTTATGCTCCTCATTCATGCTATGGCTACGCTCGCGCAGAACGTTTTCAATAGCGTCAGCCATAGGCAGCATCCCACACATGCCTAGAATGCCACCCAAGGCATCGCCTTCCCACAACAACAAGCAAATGAGTGCAGCAGCGCAGCCTTGACTGAAGCCGCCAAGGAATATTCTGCCTGCGCCGCCTACAAGCCGAGCTTCGTCCCTTATGAGGCCGTGTACGAACTTGACGGTCCCCCGTGCATGGCCTAGCACCGTCTCCTCCCAATCACCACTTCCATCATACCATTGGTTGATAATGGAGCGCCTATAAAGTGTTGCCCTGGACCGGGGTGCAGTTGGGAAGATGAACTGCGTGTGTGGTAGTGCTTCCCTCAGAGTGACGATATCGGACCCTGGTCCACGGACAGGAGAGGAAAGAAAGGGGGGCGCAAAAATACGTGCACTTGATCCCCGACCATGGAGGAAGATTATGGAATGCAAGTGCGGCTGCTTCAGCGGCGGTATGACTGTGGGACTTGGGAATGTGTGTAGTGGCAGACGCGATTCGTCACTAACGTCAGGGGTATACTTCGAGTCGTGGCGTTCAAGCATTGTTAACGAGTTAGAAATCTGAGGACATCACAGATCTGTGACTGGACCGTCGCGTAGTATGAAGATCGGTTAGCGCGCCGAGAGGTCTCCACTCCCGGAACCCTTCCCAGGCCGGGACCCCGCTTGTTTACCGAAAATGGCAGTTGAGGACGAGTCATGCGAACCAGACATTTCAAACAATTCTGCTCGGAAACAGACAGATCAAAAACACGCCGAATGAAAGAGTTTCCTCAGATATTGTTCGATATATATACTTGCGTATTTCACCCATAATACATGCTATGAATCATTATTGTTGGCCATACTTTGTCACTTCACCATGTCTTCTGGCTAGCTTTTACTTAGTTGATAACTTGATGCCGTAAAAAGACCTTTGACTTACCAGCGCTTTATCCCCTCTATAAGACCACAAACTAGAGAAACAAACAGGACGATCACCAACAACTCCCCAAAGAGGCAATTCGCTTGCAACATTGCTCATAAATTCACTTCATTCCCGTACACTTAGAAGATCATATCGTGGGCAGGCATCATGAGAGCGAGTTCAATCCGCCAAGGCTTCAATATCATCTCCACCGCTCCGTCCCTGTCGAAGTAGGGCTCATTGTTGTAGGATAACTTCGCCTTGATGAACTCCCAGTAGATGGGGTAGTAGCCAGCCTCCGACCAGTTCGCAATCGCCAAAACATCTCCTGTCCACTCGGAGACATAAACGTTGTCCGCTGTCAGGTTTCCGTGAGTGAAGACGAGCTCGGACCTGGACATTGCGAGCTCGCCAACAAATTCGACTGCGTTGCGGACGATATCAATGTCATAGGTTACAGCAGCAACACTATCTTTAAGGATGTTGACAAACTCCATATTATTCCTGTAGACCCTTTTCTGGTTCATGGGATTGGTCCCAGAGCGAGAGATATAGCGGTCGGCAATGATGGGCCGTTGAGGGATATTCTCAGGCTTGATGGATCTCAGTGCCTTGAACATCTCCCTGATTTGCACCACGGCGCGGTACTTCAGTCTATCGTTCATTGTGTTCCAAGCTTCACCAAGCGTTGTTACACCCTCCCCGCAGATTGGATCCTCGATGACGGCTTCAGTGCCAGCGGAAGGCGATATCACTATTCTGTAGGGAGGGATGCGGATGTTGGTCTCGTTCCCAAGGTGTTGAAACAGTTCATATCTCCAGTGCTCGTCAGGACTGGCGCGTGTCATGATGGGAGAATGCGTCGAAGCTCTGGAGCGCGGGAGTAGAGGTGGGGCGAAGGGTCGTGCCATTCTAAAAATGCAGGGAATTTTGTATGGTGTTGCTTATATGAGGGAACTCAGCTTCAACTAGGCATAGAACTTTTTAGAGCTGGTTTCCGACCAGATGTTTCTCACGGACTCGGAGAGATGGAGACTCAAGATTATTATACAGGAAGGAGCAGTGGTCTTATATGCATGGTCTCCTACCCAATATGAGATCTTGTGTGGTTCTCAAGTCCCTGATGGTCAGAGAAACCCCATATCATATCTTACACTTGCCTGTTTAGATAGCATGTTCATTGAAACCTAGCAACCCAAAAACCTTTTGAGTCTGTTTGTCTGGACATGACCATCTGCGCGCAAGGTCCATGTATCAAGCTGCTGCCAGTCAAATTCGCATGCTGTCGCCGAAGTCTAGAACCTCGAGGCAAATAGATGCCTCTTTCCGATGGAAATTCCAACCTTTCTAAATACGTTTTCACAAGACATTGAAGTTTGTCTGCCAATACAGGCATTACGGCCTGTGTAAATGACGCTGATCTGGGGCGTGGGGCAAATACGAAAACCCGGGAGAACACGGTTTCGCGCAGGAATGGTATGCAGTCGGACCACGAATGGCTCTACCAAGACACCTCGAGGGACAAGACTCGGAAATTTCGGTTTCAACGTACGGCAGGCCATGGTCTGGGGCATTATGACACATCGACCTTGACCACAAAGCAGGCTGCAGATAGTTTCACGAGCAGTCTTATCTGAGACCGCGTGCGACTAGTGGACTTTACTAAATCATTGGAAAGGTATGGAACCTGAGTTAATGAACAATCCTGCCGAAAGTCACCCACATTACAAAGGACAAGTCCAGAGGCCTTCACATGTCGATCTTCATTCATCAGCGCAAGCCCTCCCTTGTTGGCCACCCAGGCGAACCTCGTTAGAATTTCCTTCCAAAGCATATGAATCTCTATCTATTTTCATAATTGTCGTGTTGTCTAGATTTCTACAAGTGCGATTTTGAGTCTTCTAATCGGCATGAGGAGCATCGCGCACTAGGCTGCTGTCAACCTGCGCGAAAATGCCATAGAATGGCCGCCCCGGGAACTGCTCTGTTCTATTTGCTTTCCTCCGTTTAAGTTACCACGCCGTTAGTTGTTGCTGACCAACAGTTGACAGGAATTGTTCAAAGTTTCTTTACCCTTGGTTGCCTCGAAGCTTCGCTTTAACTCAAGCCACGCTAGAACCGATCCACCAAATCCAACCTCCCAACCAAGCTGTCTGGAAACTGTCCGCTTATCTTCATATCTGCGAGCGGTCGATATTTGATTTCATCGCCCAGGATATGGCAAAGGACTTCGATGGGTGGCCTGAAATTTCGGCGAGAATTTCTCAACGGCCCATCAAACAGCCCTTCACTCGAAGGTGCGACTGTGGAGGGAAGAACAGCTTCAGACGAAAGGCTCCAGTCTCTTCTGCTACCTCCTTCGTATTAAAATCAACGTTTATGTTATTCCGAGGCCAAAATCACGCCAGAAGTATCTGTATTTGAAGCCATCTAAGCCACATCGGCGGTAGGCAGTCGTGGTTTCTTTGCGACGACGTGAGGCTTTGGTCACCCACCACATGGTTAAAAAAAACCATTTGTTCGCACTTCAAGCCACAGAGATTAGACTTGTTACGTTGAAATTATGTTCATTGAACAGATGTTCTGCAAATCTGGTTCGCAAGCATATTGATTGTGTGGGCCAATGGTTTTGACGCAGCCCGAAACAAGTTCCATGCAAACATCTCCCCTGTAAAAAAGCCCCTGAGAGGTACGACAGCCACTCCGTATAATGAGGTTGCCGAGTGGCGATTGGAGAAGTCGCAAGGCTGTCACGAAGGGGGAAACAGGCTAGTCTCCCATTGGTGACATGCCCTCAAGAATCGTACAACAGTCTCTAGTCCAGGTAGAAAATCGTATTGTGTTCTGTAAATGAAACAATGTGTCTTCGTTTCTCTGGTTGCGTCAAGGTTCACGCGTAAAGACTCGTCACATACTCTTCTCATTTGATCTTCTCTTACTAGTAGATTGGCTAATATTCGATGAAACAAGCAAGATGTAACACGTACTCGCGTACGAAATCGAGCAGAACTCATTTATTAAGAAATACGAATGTTTCTTAAGACATGGTAATGCGGTTCTCTTCTGGCGACGGCTATGAGCCCGGTGTCCTGCAGTGATGGGTAACTCTCTAGCTATGGATCTCGGCGTCACCTACATGAATCAAGCACATGAATTCCTCAGATCTGCATTAGTTTCAAGTTATTTTGTTTAGATGTTTGTTTTTAGGAGGCATTCTTTACTCCAGGAATGACACGATCCATGGTTGAGAGCGAAATGTTATGAAGTGTCTTCGTCGATGGTTGACCCTTCGAAAAACTTCAAGTGAGATCACACGAAAACAACCAACATTTTAGAGAGACCGCACGTTTAGACTCGGAGTTACCGTCATACATCCCAAGAGTTTCATAAGCTTTTACAGCTGTGTAATTCCCTTCATTGACGTGTGTCTACCTGCCCGATCAGAACACTGCTTGGAGAAACTAGGCTGTCATGTTGTTTCATTGAATAGAGTCAGTTGCTACTGGATGCGATTATATGGATAACACCTTGAGTTCTCATGACCATAACTATCGACTGTATTCTGAGTCGGAATTCACTGCCCGTGTTCCAATCTTACGCAACTGTCATGACATTTGCTCACGCAGCGAGGCTTTTCAACGTCAGGTAAGCCAATTCGTATCGTTATGAGCGTGAATAAAGCGGTGGCATTCACAATTTTGTTATTTTCTTCCTTGCAATCGAAAATACTTGTGGATGCGTAAAAATACAAGTGTCAGAGGGCATGACGCTCAATTGGGTATACCTGCTGTATCATGCCTTAGAGTTGCTGGTGCCACGTTGTAACGCCAATGCGAAAATCCCCAAATATAGGTGCTGATTTAATCATTGTGACAAGAAAGTATTTTCATGCCCCATTATAAAACACCGCAAGCATATGTCATGGCATATAATTCTCACGTTGTCATGGAAATCATTGCTGCTTCGCGAAGGAACCCGCAGAGGAACCACTAAAAGTCTTATCCGCAGACAAGCATGGAATTAAGCATACCTACTAGTCAAAAATCCACAAGTCTAAAATTGCCTCTACGTAATTCGAGACCGACGCTGCTCGAGGTACGGCGTGCGGTCAGCCCTACGTCAGTAGCCAAGCCATTCTCATTGGGCCCCCATGCGGTCATGATGATCTATTTTCATCACCGTTAAAAGTCCCTTCAAGGTGTACCGCCAACAGTCAAAGATCATCTGGGGAGCGGGGGGCAGCAAAAGAAGTCAAATGTCCCATTGATGTCTATACTGCATCGGCCAAGCTTTTGGTACCATCGTCTCATGCGTACTCAGGCACGGCATTACGGCTATACGGCTCACTCCCAAGCCCGAGCAATGGTTCGCTTAATCCTGTCCCTGTCGTCCCTGTCCCCTCGGAGCTTTTCCAGCGGACTAGAGGAGCGCTTTCGAACACTTGTTTTTCGTTCCGGACGTTTCGATATGTGACCGCCCCTTGTTATGGGTCCGGAGCCTGCTGTTGCTCCTCCCTCCTTGTCGTTACGTGGCGGTGACGATGGTCAGCCACAATCCTGCCCTGTTTGCGGCGCTACATGAGGCCGCCTCACAGAACGCATCATTGTGTTGATATCGTGTGCCAGAGTTGAGTGTACATAAGAAAAAGTATCGGCAGCGGACTTGTAACTTTGTCCTTGAGGAACAACAACGTCGATTCATCTTCAAACGGAGCAACCACTCACCGAGGCCGCCATTACCACCCCCCATCGGTGACGTAGCCACACCGAACAATCATATACTTACACTTAAGAACCGATCCACGATGGCCACAATGAACCAACGTCGTCCCCTGGATGCCCCCCTCGATGGCCCTGTTCATCGTGAGAAGCCCACTGGTCTCCTCACCCGCTTCGTCCCTGCCCGTATCCAGCACTCCAAGTTTTACGGCCTATTCCTGCGCCTCACGCGCGTGCTTCAGTTCCTCTCCTCCGTCATCTCCCTAGGCGTCTTCTCCCAGCGTCTCTTCAAGGTCTACCGCCTCGTCAACTCCATCAAGACTCGCCGCGGCGTCAACGGTGCCTACGGCGCCGTTGAGGGCATTCTTGCCGCCGCCGTGCTGTACACCCTCATCACGACCATTCTCGGATGCATCAAGAAGAACTCTAGCCCTGGCACCAAGAGCTGGCTCCGCTGGCTGTGGGTCGTGCTCGACCTCCTCTTCGTGGGCGCCTTCATCGCCGTCGCCGTGCTCACTTCGCCCAGCGGGGGCATGGCTGGCCCAAGACACTGTTATAACGAGGGACGTCTGCGTGATGGCTCCAACAACGCTTCCGGCGAGACTGCGAGCACCGATGATACTTGCAACTTGCCCTGGGGCACCTTTATTCTGAGCATTCTCAGCACGTAAGTTCTGCAAAACCGTACCCTGCCGCGACTTGGACCGGATATTGACACTTTTTTGCGCTAGTCTCCTTCATGCAATCACTGCTTCCTTCCACGAGGTTAAAGACCATCGCCGCAGAAACAAACTCACCATCGCCGAGGAGGAGAAGGCCATGCATCGTGGACACGGTGAGCCTGGATATAATGCTCCCACCCATAATGCACCCGGCCATGTAGGACATGGCCAGGCTGGACATGCTGGAAACGCCGGAGGGTATACCAACGGTTCCGTACCTAGGTCGGGTAATGCTCGGTCCTAGTGATACTCCAACGACTTTCATTGACGGTGAATTCGTCTTCCTGAAACGTTGAGTACGAGATCGATGAGTTCCGCTCTTACAAGAATGCTACCAAGCGGGTTTGTTTATATCAAAATCGAGGTTATTTCGATCGGAGTTGAGACCATGATGGTTCGAGGAAGTTTAGAGCTGGTACAGCAATCATACCCTGGCAATCTGTCTGCTTAATTAATCAGTTCTGTTTTACGATCTCAATTGTTACAACATCAATAACTTTGTGTGGTTTGCTGTGAAGACACTCAAAATAGGTTGGGAACCTAACATAATGTATGTCGCCAAGTTATTCGGAACATGCTAATGTAGCCCTGCTATCAACTCGGACTTTGCATTCGAGTAAACTGGATTGAATAGAACAAAGTTGTTTGAAAATGGCGCTTAATCATCTGCTCCGTTGAGAGTTCATCAACAGCCTCACGGCCCAAAGGTGCTGAGATGCAGATAAGATGTGCAGTTGCAATCGACCACAGACACTAGCGCCGTGAAATATCGATGGAATGGGCTGTCACGGGGGTTCAGCAAACCAATGCGCTGTCGTTATCACCATGCCGGCAGTCAGCAACCGTTGTGGGGATTCAGGCGACACCGCATTCAGCTCATCCTACTGGAAGCGGCACGGGAAACCCATGTCCTTGAGTCTGCTAGCTTCGTCAGACAGCAACGTCAGCCAAGGTATGAACGCCTGGTAGTCACGCCAGAGATAACCACGTTCTCGCATCGTTTGTTGTGTGTTCTGACTAAGGTCAGAATCTTACCCATCGTCTGTTGATTGCATGAAAGGATCAAAAGGACGATGTCAGTGTCCACTCGCTCAGTTCCGCGCGAAACTGGGGGTGTGGCAATTGGTTGGCTTAGATGGAGCACGAATGAACTGTTGCAAGCCAGACAAAAATAAGCATACATCCGACATGCGCGCCCAATAGGAACCGGTCGGAGACGCCGTGACCCTCGGGCCCGGCTCGTGAACGTGACCGCTGTCCGATCTCCGGTCCCGCAACGTGCCTTACGAGATGTCTTTTGGGGAGGTCGGGCGAAGAGAAAACGAAAAAGAGTCATAAGGCTGAATGAGGCCAGTCACCTGCAACCATACATTGATGACGAGGGGGTTGCAAAATGTCATTGTGTGGATAGGACATCCCGCAGATAGAGAGAATTTTTACGAGATTTCTGTCAAGATTAGCGAAGGGGTGGCAGATGCTCCATCTGGCATGGCACGCCGTTCTCCGTTAGCCTTAACCTTCCCCCCCCCCCCCCCTCAAAGACTGGCGATACGGGGGTGGTATGGGGTGGGCGGGTTCGGGTTCTTCGTTGGAGTTAATTTTAGAGATGCCACTGGCGCTAGCGGCGCGCTTCTGGCTCGTGAGCTCTCATCCTTCAGGGGATCGCCTGGCTGTTACTTTTGGGGATCCGTTGCCCTGCGTTCGTGCCGAGGAATGGCGGCATCACGGATATTTTTGTTTTGACTTTCTTGAAGCCGGCGATCGCGGAAACCTGTTTCTCGAAGGCCGACGATTGACTAGGAAGTTCCAAGACAAGGTGATGTGGCGGGCTGTCAGTGGTCACACAACTTTGGAAACGCGCGCCGGTTCCGAAGCCACTCAACCTTTCTGTTACCATATGTTGTGATACCTGCCAACCAACCAAGCCCAGATGCATGGTCTCTGATGCAAGTCCTTTGCTGCAAGCCCTACGCCTCCTCCACAATCAACATGGAGAAGAACAGACCTCAAAAATTTAAAGGATCGCGGTGGAAAAGATTTAGTAATCAGACGACAAAGCAGTCTTCGTTGGTAGAGCTCCAGTCAGTATGTATCAGTACCTAGGCGGGCAAGAAAAGTCTCCACGAACAGCGCAAAAGTTCGGGCACAAGGAACCGACCGCTGGCGCGCAATGTGCAATTGGCAAGGTCAGAGTTGGGCTGAGTGCCGTTTCGATGCCAGGATTAGCCCGTCTCGCCGTGTTCTGGGCAAAGAAGCGCCCGAGCTTTTGGCAGAGGACGGCAAGCCGAGCAACGCTGGCCTGCCGAAAGGGCTGAGAGAAAGCGAGAGCAGAGGCCACAGCCTATTGTCGACTGTTGGCTGGCACAGCCACCGCCTGACAGCTCGCGAGATGTGGGTTTGAGGCAACCCGGCCAGCTGGATACGAGTGCTCGCAGCCTGGGAAAGAATGTCGCAGCTTGTAGCGTGGACAGGCTCGGGATAGTCCGTCGAGTTGATGGTTGCATGAGCGGACGAGACCCTGTGCGTGGTCCCCCGAGAGCGTGATGAAACTGCTAGAACGGAGTCCAGTGGTGGGTTCGGGTGCATGGAACGTTGCGGGCTGCGGCGCGGAGCGATTGTCCCTCGTCTCTCTGACTCCCCTAGCAGCAGCCCGCTTGCCTCGAGTCGAAATTCGCTTCGCTCTACTATCGAGGCCAGAGGCAAAAGCTGCTCACAGTTCTCATGACCAATTTTCGTCTTTCGTGTTGAGAAATGGCGCGTGATGAGCGGGAGCCCCGTGTTGGCCTTGGTCCCTTGACCGTACAGCGGAGAATTATGAAGATCTCTGGAGTCTTTTTTGGGACCATCGGCACGACGAGACGGAAGAGGCTAAGAGAAAATTTGAATTCACCCTACTTGACGGCAACAAGAGCCGCAATGGGGACACGGGGGCAAGCCGGTCAGTGAACGAATGAGGGGAGAGGCGGGAGGTGGTGGTAAGACACCAGAGACTGAAATGAGCATCTTGAAATGACGGTGGGAAAAGGGGGATTGGTGGCACTGTGGCCTGGGCAAGGAGGAAGGCCGAAGCCCATTGTTCAGCTCTCCGACCCGCCTTTGTTCTGAACATGTCGAAGCTGAAAGTCGGTTAAAACCCGCGCGGAAAGAAGAAACCAAGGGCGCCCTAGGCGGATGGACTCCTGTTTCAAGCACGACACACCAGGTCGCAGCCAGCTAGCTGTTCCGGTTCGCGATAGGCCAGCGATGCGAGATGACCTGGTTCCCGGGCTGATGGGACTCGATGGGATCACGGAGCATTGCAACCATTCGATGACATGAGCCTTGGGGATCGAGGGACTGTGGTTGGTTGACGGCGGCCACGGGGCTCGGTGTATCTTACCTCGATGTTCTAGGCGGTGGGATGAGGGCGTCTATCAGGAGAGGCTTAAACGATTGCCCCGAGATGAGTCCAAGAGACATCAGGGGATGGGAGGAAACGTGCCAAACCAAACAAAGGGCCACAACTCCCGCATCCAGTGCTTCCGTCTCCTGCATAGCTGGGCGCAGCTTTGCTGACTCCCCTGCTTCTGTGCAGGCTCTCTCCCACTAAGGCACATTGCGAGTAAAAAAACAGGGTCCTCTACACGTACATACCATCCAATGGTAGTGTTAGCAAAGTTCACTCTTGACAGCACCGTATCTTAGCAACTTAAAGTGCCAAGGTCTGAGGATGTGCTGCGGTGCCAAGTCTCAAGTTAAGGTACGGTAGGTTTTGGGGGATCTCCCTCGGTGGATGAACCAGAGTTTGGCCTCGCAGCGGGAGGCTCACGGCCAAGCACGGCATCATCATCAGGTGATGGGGCCCCGAAATTGCACTGTCTCTTGCGTTGTTATCGACCAGGGCAGGTCGTGTTGGGTTGATGAGTCGAGTAGGAGTCGAGCTAGGGGTCAATTCGAACTTGGATCGAGAGTGTGTAAGAGGAAGAGACACACACGCGCCCCGTACACACACCGTACACGGACCGGCACACGGATTTCGCAAGGGTCCCTCGCCACTTATTGTTCAACGGTAGGCGGGACAGGACTCCGCAGGCACCAGCAGGTGGAAGATGCAACGGCAGCCTGCAGTTCATCTGTGCCCTGTGTCTTGCTCCTTGGGGCCCTTGCAGCGTACAGTGACCACGGCACCCCCTTGTTTCTCCGGCGAGGGAAGCATGATTTCATCTTTGGCCAGGGTACTCGAGAAAACATCTCAATCAAGTCGGGCAAACCTGACTAGGTAGCCGAGGTAGCCAACCTCTGTGCTAGTCGGGCAGCAGGTAGCACGAGCTCTTGATTCTTTCAATAAGCTCAGAGCTCGTGCAAGGTTGACGAGAGTCCAGGACCTGAGTGAGGGGAACACTCAGTCAGCATCTGCGCGGCAATGCACGCTCGACCAGTGGTGGGCGGCGGACGGGCATGGAATGCGGAGGAACGAAACAAAGGAGGCGGGCGGCTCGACTGACAACGGATAAACCGAGGAGCTGGCTGACACATTTGACGTCCGCTCCAAGTCACCCCAAGGAATGGTTCGGCCTCGTGGGCAGTGCCGCTCTGGAATGCGCTGGAAACGGCCCGGATGGAGAGGGATGGTTCGGCGGCAACGCAACGTCAGCGAGGGGCAGGTTCCGAGAACTGCAAGAGAAACTCATCGAGTGGTCGATGGTGATCTTTGTGAGCTGGTGGAATTCCACTTGGGATCACGAAGGCCTAGCGAGCTCTAGTGATGTATTGTGTTCGTGTTCCGTGCGCATCTTTTGCTGATCATCCAACGTCCCAAGTGGCTTTTGCCAGGAAATTATGCTTGATTGTCCGTGGGCCACTCTCCGCAATGATGTAGGAGATGTACAGTACCTCGACTCAAAGTGCCGTCTGTCCTCTGTGCTCCAAGCGGTCCAGCAAGGACTGCCTAACAAACATTGTCTCTGGCTTTGTGCCTGCACCTGTCCCTCTACCTCGCTGCAACAGTCAAACCAACGGTACGTACCTCTCTGTACCGGATGCAAGCAACATGAATGACATGGGCCATCTGGTGTCCTGCAGTGCCAAACTCCCAGCAGATCCCTCAGGAACGCAGGAACAGATGGATGGAAGGCCTTTCTTCCTTTCTATTTTCCCATCCTTGCTCTTTCACCAACCGCACAACAGCAACAACAATCACAACACTCTCCGTGTGCTGCCTCTCCAGGCCTTCCTCTGCTTCAACTTGGAAACGGTACCCTACCCTCTCTGCCTTACGGAAAGGAGATCCCGGCCGAGAAAGAAAGCAGCGCCACTCCATTCGGTGCCTTTCTTCTTCGGGCAAAGTCATGGAATCCTGCTTCTTTCATTGGCCGTCCATGCAACTGCAAATTAATCCTTTGGGGACTTTGGAACAAGAAGCAGCCCACCCGTGTCCCTCCCCTTGGTCTAAGCCCACTTCGAGTCCATGTCCTTTTTTTCTGGTCATGCCGCCACTCACAAGTCACGACTCCTGCTTCACCACCTGCAGTCCTGCACAAGCACCAGGACAGAAGCCGAATCCGCCCGCCCTAGGACAAAGTGAACGGTCACGGCCCCGTCACCCCGGTCAACTTCACCTTTCCCTGAAGAGCCAAGTGGCCCAGGGGTAGCCGATGGTGCAGGCTTGGCCGATGACTACCACCACCACCACTACCACCACCCCAGTCCCCAGTGTGCCAGGACATCAAGCAAGCGCAGGGTCCTGAATAAGGTACGAGGTCGTATTGATTCGCCTAGCCCTTGGAGCGTGGAGCATGGAGGCATGCTGTCCCCTCCCGTGGACCAGAGGGGCATGAGAGAGAGCCATGGCGCGCGCCTTTGGCCTGGCCTGCTCATGGTACCTGCTGTTACCGTATTGCTACTGCTAGAAGTGGTTCTTTTCTTGTCGTGTGCTGCCTGGCTGCCCTGCTGGGCGGTTGCTGTGCCTCACCTCGTCGAGACAAATAAAACCATCTCCCCCGTTCGTGTGTTTCTGATCCTTCACCTCTTCCTCACCTCCTCCTACTTTGCTTCCCTACGAGCTTCTTCCTCCTTTTTCTTACCTCATCTGCCAGTCTCTCGTTAATAGGCATTATTTCCACCACTGTCGCTCCTCAAGCCACTCGCAAGCCTCCTGCTCCATCAACCAGGCCAGCCTCCTTTTAATACCTCTCTCAAGCCTCTGATATTTATTTCGTCGACCTACTCGACATCTCTTTCCAACCAACTCATTCATCTTACCCGATCGACGTACGCAGATCACAGGGAAAATGTTCTCCAAGATCCTCTCCGTCGCTACCGTGGCTCTCGCCACCACCTCGCTGGTCTCTGCTCAGACCTTCACCACCTGCGATCCTACCAAGAAGGGTATGCGCTCCTAATCACCGCCGCGGGTTTTGTTTCAATCTATGATGGAATGGGTTTGCTGACTGGGCCCCAGACTGCCCTGCCGATCCCGCTCTGGGCAAGTCCGTCAGCGTTGACTTCACCAAGGGCAACGATGACTCCATCTTCCGCAAGCTCGACGGTACCGCCGTCAAGTTTGAGGATGGCGGTGCTCTTTTCGCCATCAACAAGGAGACCGACGCTCCCACCATGGCCTCCAAGAAGTACATCTTCTTCGGCAAGATCGACGTTGTCCTCAAGGCCTCCCCCGGCCAGGGTGTCGTCACCTCGGTTGTCCTCCAGTCTGACGACCTCGACGAGATTGACTGGGAGTGGGTTGGCGGCGACAACGCGCAGGTCCAGACCAACTACTTCGGCAAGGGTGACACCAGCACTTACGACCGTGGTGCTTACCACCCCGTCAGCAACCCCTTGAACGAGTACCACACCTACACCATTGACTGGACCCAGGAGTCCGTCAAGTGGATCATCGACGGCGCTCTTGTTCGCGAGCTCAAGTACGCCGACGCCAAGGGTGGTGCCATGTTCCCCCAGACTCCCATGGAGGTCAAGATCGGTACCTGGGTCGCTGGTCGTAAGGACGCCCCCAAGGGCACCGTCGAGTGGGCTGGTGGTTACACCGACTTCTCCAAGGCCCCCTTCAACGCCTACTACAAGAGCATCTCCATCACCGACTACCAGGGCAACCAGGGCAAGAAGGGCGCCAAGGAGTACGTCTACGGCGACCGCTCCGGCAGCTGGGAGTCCATCGTCATCAAGACCGAGGGTGGCAGCGACGATGACACTTCCTCCTCCGCCAGCAAGACCGCCACCAAGACCGAGTCTAAGACTACTCTGAGCACCGTCACCGCCTCTGGATCCAGCTCTGCCTCCGCCACCGCTTCCAGCGAGGCCTCTGCCACCGAGGAAGCTTCCTCCACTGCCACCGGTTCTTCCAGCTCTGGCTCTGCCGCCTCCGGCACCACTGCCGGCGCCAGCTCTTCTCCCTCGACCGTTTCCGCCAACTCTGGCTTCGCGACCAAGGCCAACCTTGCTCTCGGCGCCGCCGGCCTGTTCTTCACCTTCCTGCTGTAAGCAGGTCGTCCGGAACCCCAGATCAACGACCGTACATGCGCATTAAGACAACACAAAACAAAACATTCGTCGATGGAGAGCGGATTGCACAACTCTTAACATTCAACCACGATCCTTATCACGACTGAGTTACGCAGGCTCTCCCTCTTTGGGGCCTTTGGCGGAACAGTCGAGGCCAACCTTGACATAATCTGGTACTTTTAATGATCACGCTCTCCGCGGAGTCTTCTTCGGATCCCGGGGAGGATGCTGCTTACCGCGACGGCCTAGCGAATATCGAGGTGTTATTTTTTTTCACGCGAGGGGAGGAAAGGAACAATGGAAACATGTCAGCATAAGGGCATTGCATTTCGGATCCAGGCGGTTAAGAAGTCGGTTGTGGACTATGATACCTTAGAGAGAGAGAGACGTTTGGAGGATGCCTTTGGCCATTTCGCCAAGGTAGTCAGACGAATTGAAATCAAATTTTTTGACAAGCACTTTTCTTGCGCTCATTACCTGCGTGATGGTATCCCGTGTTGTGATCTCAAACCGAAGTTTGGACTCGCACGAAACGGATCAGGCTTGAAGGATGCCTTGGCAGTGTGCACAGCAGAGACGGTGCAATTTCGCCGTGTGTTTGAAGTTAAGGAGCATCGATGGGGCCCACTTCACACATGGAGGAGTTGGCATTTGGCTGAAAAAGGAGAGAGGGGCCGGGCCCAGCGTTCCCGCGCTCTACCTTATTCGGTCCTAATTTCCACCTCTGCACCGCGCGCCGCCGTCTCTCCAAGAAGGCAAGAAGCGAACCCAGCAGGCAAAACCAACGGTGAGATTTCACGTGGGGCCCGGCAGCCTAGAATGCCTCGCGCGGTCTGCCGTGCTTTGGCTGTTTCCTCCGGTCCTATTGATACTAGCAACGAAAGTCGGGCGGTAGTAGGTAATAGTGTGAGGGCGAAGAAAGTACCGTGCAGATGTCATCTCACAATGGAAAAGTCTTGGGGCAATCAAACTCGCTAAGCCAAGGCTGCATGCGACGCCCTCCGCCGTG
This sequence comes from Colletotrichum incanum, assembly GCA_001625285.1. NCBI lineage: Eukaryota > Fungi > Ascomycota > Sordariomycetes > Glomerellales > Glomerellaceae > Colletotrichum > Colletotrichum incanum. The sequence continues at coordinate 134,863 of LFIW01000748.1, forward strand.
CGGACATTGAGATTGCCCCCCTTGCGGGACAATGTCTCTACACTAGCATGCGGACACGCTTCGATGGTGTTCTTGGTTCTCGCCCGACCTGACTGCCTTCATTTGACTTGCGAGTCTGCGAGTCCGACCGTCTACGGAGGCTCACCGAACGAACACGAACAATCAGACTGGATCTCCGCCGGGGTTGTTTGTCGTTTTGTCGGGCCGTTGGCGGCAGCCTGTCATCTCTGCTTACCCATGGGATGGAATTACGGAGGTGTTGATGCCGCCCGAGCCGTCCAATAAGAACCAAAGTTCCCAAACCTGCACGGCGGCTGCTCCAGCGATGATTTTCTCCGGGGCCCTTGTCGGCCCGTATCGTTAATGTCCATCGATGAGAGGGGAGAAGGGGGCCTGGCTGCTTGGCGTCTAACGAGTGCGTATCTTCTCCGGCCGGGGATACGACGGTGACAGGCGGTGGAGGAGGCAGGATCATGGGCGAAGAGAGGACAGGACGAGGCGGTTCCTAATCTCCTGTTGTCTTGGTCAGATGGAGTCGCGGGCCTCTGTCGTCTGGTGGGGGTGGGAAACACTAGACGAAGCTGTGGGCAAGAGCAATCTTTGGGGGGTTTCCCTCGGCGTCTTTCCAGTCGTAGGCGAGCGGTCCGCAAGGGGGGAAGGAATCTCCTCGGCACCGGAGGTGGAAAGGAACGGACAGCCCCCGCTTTGTTCCGTCTCCTTCCCCAATGAAGCTCCGGAGGGGACACCATTGCACGGCATTGTGGGGCCTGCTGCTGCCGAGCCGTTGCAGGTGTGTGTGTGTGTGTGTGTGTGCTTGTGCGCCCTGTGCCGGGAACGCAGGATCTCGAAACGAAATGCAGGTACGGCGCATGATGATGTCGATTTGTATGGTGTGTGGTCAACTGGCCGGATCTTGGTGGCGAAATTCTCACTCGCGAGGGACGGAGGACCGATTTTCTTCCGCTGTGTAGAAGTTTTTCCGGACGCGCCGCGCCGATCGTTCTGTTGTGAATCCTCCTACAGCTGTCATCGGGTTCTGCTAAGAAATCAAGCAACGGATGGCGTGGACGTCACGGCTGGCGATCGCGGCGCCGGTTCCGTACTCTCGGGTTGAGGTGTTGGAACTTTTCCCCTGTTCATGTTTTTATTTTTATTTTTATTTTTAGGTTTATCTGCCCAGGTGAGTGAGTACCTAGCAACATCAGATAAGAGCAGCACGTTTGCTGCAGGTTTGAAAAGTAGAGCAGTCTCGATGGTGATGGCGATAATGGAGTTCGCTGTATCAATTAACGCGTAGCGGTTGAATACAGTCCCCAGCACTACAGCCCCGAGAACAGAGGAGACGCGAGCTCCGGCCCCCCCCAACATCCCAGACTCGGGATTACGAAATGTTGAAGAGAGTTTCGGGTTCTTCCCGGCCGGAGACGCGGGATCTGACGGATCGGAGATAGGGTCCTGCTGCATCGTCGTTTGCGCAACCCAAGCGAAATCTTAACTTTTGATGGGGGTGCTTCTGGCCGCTTGAAGGGTGACATCCCGGCGGCCGCCAGCCAAACTCCTCACACTGGGCGCGGTAACAGCGGAACGCGGAATTGAAGGACGGCGTTCGCAAAGTAGCATCGTGAAAAGAGCTGGTGTAGGTAGCAGTAGCAGCAAAAGAGCGAATGCATGAAACCGGAGTCCATCGTCGTTTCCACAATTGTTTTGAGGTCTTTTTTATTCTCGACGAGATAAGTCCGGCCATGTCAGCAAGGCAGCCACCTAGCTGCGTCCCGGACCCTCGGAAGGGACCTTGGGACTCGATGACGGCGTACCGGTGAGAGAATGGGCCCCCACCTTTCACCGGAAGACTCAAGCCGTCATTCCAAGGGCCGCGGCCGACGGAATGTTGAGTTTGCAGAGGGTGGAAATCATGTCTCAACGGGTTTTCTGGTATGAAGCACAGCAATCAATCAAGACTCGCAGAGCAGAGACATCAACTGGAATGGCCGTTGACGACTGATCGCGGTGACGTGCTCATAGCCCCTGCACGGCAAAAGTTTTGACGACGGGGTCCCACAAAAAAGCACGTTTTCTAGAAGCTTGACAGAAGTCGAGTGTGCGGCGAAGCCCGATCAACGCCACGGAAAGAATCCGCAGTTGACGTAAGGCCAGGAGCCGCAAAGGGCAACGAAAGTCGCCAGGATAGTAAAATCGCCCAGATGTCTTACTCGGTTGGTGAGAGAGACGATGGGAGATTTGCTCATTCTGTGGATGCCGAAGTCCATCCGCCCTGCTTATCGAACCAACGGCACACGGGGAAACGACAGGATGGCGTTTCTGGGGGGATGGAAAAAGGCATTTGGGATTTTCCCAAACGCCGCAGGACAGAAACCCCATTTTTTCTTCTTCTTTTCCTTTCCCTCTTCGCCCCTTAGTTGCGGTGTGAAGCTGTCCAAGTGCCGAAGAATACTGGAGTCGATGACATCAAAACACCACGATTACTCGGGAACGGCGGCCAAACGATCCCTGGACTTCGTTATCTGTGACCGCCCCTGCAAAGTCGATGTGTAAACGAAGCAAAGCCTGGGTCCTCCCTCCCCATCTTCGCCTCGTTCCGGAATGCAGTCGGAGAGTCTCAAGCGCCGTCTGAAGAGCGCAGAGGCAGAGCCCGGTCAAGAGCCGCTCGCTGTTCCCGTGTTTTGTCCCATTCCGTCCAAACCACCCCTAACCCGGGACCAAAGACGTCCAAGATTTCTAAGCCAGATTTCAGAGTTTACCCACCCAGACACCTGGACCACTCCATCGGCCCGGCGAATCATGACGACGCATCCCGACCTTCTTTGACGTTCTCTCTGGAAAAGTTCCGCACCGCGCCCCTTCCCAAACGCCCAAACGGCGGCGCTCGAACGCAGCCGCATCACAGCCCAGTCAACGGCCCCCCTTGTTTGTTCCCATTGATCTCTGAACCGCGGCATCGAGCCGCACGTAGGCCCATCTGAGAGTTACCGATCTATTCCCAGTTCGTTCCCGCTGTTCGACTCCACCCAAGTTGCAGTTTTTTCTCCCCTGCGCGGATTCCATGTCCAGCTTCACTGTTCCTTGGACGACCCACGGCGTTAATCCCCTCTTTTCGCCGATGAGTTTAGGAGTTAAGATGTTTTGCGAGATGGGTGAATAAAGGTTTAAAAGACGAGTGCTGCTCCCGTCACTGGAGTAATGCTTCTGCTGGCATACCTAAGTTCTCTACTCACTTACATCAAATCCCGTCATTCACAACCAACCTCTCCCTCAGATACCCCTCATCCTTTTACACCAATAACAAGACATAATCAGAATGGCCGCTACCGACTACAAGTTCGAGGGCTGGGTTGGCCTTGACGAGAAGTCGTCCGAGGGCAACATGGTCTGGCAGGAGTACGAGCCCAAGCCTTGGGAGGAGACGGACGTCGACATCCAGATCACCCACTCCGGTGTCTGCGGCTCCGACATCCACGTCCTGCGCTCCGGCTGGGGCCCCGCCCCCTACCCCGTCTGCGTCGGCCACGAGATCGTTGGTGTCGCCGTCCGCGTCGGCTCCAAGGCCGAGGGCGACATCAAGGTCGGTGACCGCGTCGGTGTCGGTGCCCAGTCCGACTCCTGCCTCGGCCGCCAGGGCGCCTGCGAGCCCTGCGAGACCAAGAACGAGCAGTACTGCCCCAAGTCCGTCCACACCTACGGCGCCTTCCACTACAACGGAGGCAAGGCCATGGGCGGTCACTCCAAGTACCACCGCTGCCCCTCCCACTTCGTCGTCAAGATCCCCGACGGTCTTGACTCGGCCTACGCCGCGCCCATGCTGTGCGGTGGTGTCACCGTCTTCTCCCCGCTCAAGAACCACGGCTGCGGCCCCGGCAAGACCGTCGCCATCAGCGGTGTCGGCGGCCTCGGCCACATGGCCATCATGCTCGCCAAGGCCATGGGCGCCGACAAGGTCGTCGGTATCTCCCGTAAGGCCGACAAGCGCGACGAGGTCCTGAAGATGGGCGCCGACGACTACATCGCGACCGCCGAGGAGGGCGACTGGGCCAAGAAGTACGCCAACACCTTTGACCTTGTCATCTCCACCGTCTCCTCCTCCAAGGTTCCCATGCAGGACTACCTCAACCTCATCAAGCTCGACGGCTCCCTCGTCCAGGTCGGCATGCCCGACGACGGTGCCTACACCATCGCGCCCGCGCCCCTCGTCATGCGCCGCGTCAAGTTCACCGGTTCCCTGATCGGCTCTCCCCACGAGATCCGCGAGATGTGGGAGCTTGCCGCCAAGAAGGGCGTCAAGCCCTGGATCCAGGTCCGCCCCATGAGCGAGGCCAACCAGGCCATCGTCGACCTCGAGGAGGGCAAGGCCCGCTACCGCTACGTCCTCCAGAACTAAGCTGGGGATGAACGTTTTCTCACGACTTGGAATTATTCGGGGATGATGTATATAGGACGAGGTTGATGAAATGACTTGAATGCATAGAAAAGGGCATAGCGATTGGTTACATTATAGACATAGAGATAGACAAAAAATCCCAGGAGCCGAAGCTCCAGTTTCATGACAAAACTATTTCGGAACGCGAGGTCGACCATGGACCGACGAGTATATCGACACGATGGTTTGCAGTTAAAATATGCGAATTTGCTGAATATTAATGCTATTTGCTGGCCATCAAGTCATTTGCAACATGATTTGTGGTTGAGGAGTTTGATCAGTGTAGACGAGGGATCGGTGCGGTCTAAGTATGATGTCACGCCGTCTCGGTGAAAGACTCAATTTGTAGCCTGGCATGTGGGGAACCAAGTTCGATACTCCACCTCAACAACATCTCACCACACATCACCTTGCCTCACTTATATAGATGGTAGTAGTTCATCTTGAGACTGATAATACGTACATTAAGCCAATCATATTTGCCGCAGTCAGATACTAAGTCCAATCCATCGGCTTAAGCTTATATCGGAGGTTTCATTCGTCTGCAAGACAATCCGACGACTTGCACCCTGCGCGCATTGTGTCTGCCTCCGGACGCCTGATGGCGAACGCAACGTGGTTCGCATTGATGGAATCCTGATGTAAATACCGAGCAGTACCCAAGAATGAGAAACAACATCATTAATCTCGGTCGCAACAAGTGTAATCCAGTCAGAAGTACTAAACTCCGGCCTTCAAAGCCACTCAGTACGTCTGACCAAACCCCAACCCAACACCAGCTACGTCGTACTGACACCCACGCCAGCCTTCCGCCGCAGCATCTCCTTCGCCAGCATGGCCCCGCACAACGACGTCGTCGCCTTCCACGAGGCCCTGCGCTCCAGCAAGCGCATCCTCGCCCTCTGCGGCGCCGGCCTCTCCGCTTCCTCGGGGCTGCCGACCTTCCGCGGCGCCGGCGGGCTCTGGCGCAATCACGACGCCACGGCACTCGCGACCATGAAAGCCTTCCGCAGGGACCCGGGGCTTGTCTGGCTGTTCTACGCGTACCGCAGGCACATGGCGCTCAAAGCGCGGCCGAACCCGGCGCATTACGCCCTGGCCGCACTGGCGGAGAAGAACCCGGACTTTTTGTGCCTGACGCAGAACGTTGATGGTGAGGATCTGCCGCGATCTCAGACTTGTTGATACAAAATGATACCGAAATGTGTAGACCACAAGTCACAGCGGCTAACGCGGCCAGATCTCTCGCCCCGGGCGGGACACAGGACCGAACAGCTCCGCCGTCTCCACGGAAGCCTCTTCGACATCAAATGCGCCAACCCAAAATGCACCTACGTCGACCGCAACAACACTCTGGATCCGCTCTGCCCGGCCCTCGCCCCGGCCTCGGAGGACGTGAAGGACCCCTCCCAGACCCTCCCGCTTCTCGACCCGGCCAAGAAGCTCCGGCGCATCAACGACGCCGACCTGCCGCACTGCCCGTCGTGCAAGACAGAGCTCCTGCGCCCAGGCGTCGTGTGGTTCGGCGAAAACCTCGACGAGGAGATGCTCAAGGGAGTGGACGCGTGGATCGGCCAGGGGAAAGTAGACCTCATGATCGTCGTCGGCACATCCGCCCAGGTGTGGCCTGCCGCCGGGTACATCCTCGAGGCGCACAAGGCGGGCGCGCGGGTGTGTACTGTCAACCCCGAGGCCGAGGACGAGGACCAGATGCCCAAGGTCAAGCCGGGGGATTTTGCGTTCGGCAGGGATGCGGCCGAGGTGTTGCCGTTGTTGCTGGAGCCGGTGATTGGGAAGATGAAGGCGGATGGACGGACGTACACGGAGGAGTGGAACTCGTAGTAAAAGAACAGGGAGGTCAGAGCTTTGACGGGGTGTATGAGGGAGACTCGGGACTATGACGGGAGTATTCATGCCATCTGTTCTGATGCTCCTGCAATTTTCTTCCCGGCGACTTCTCGATGCCTGGTGCCGTTAGCACCACTCGCCTGACAGCATTGTCGTGAGGCCACGATGTCTCGAAAGGGCACTCTAGAATTGAAACAGGACTGGCCACAACTACTGCTGGCTCCCGAAACCGACACTCAGATATGCCAAGGTATCAAAGCCAAGTTCTCATCAAAACCAGTCTCCCAGTACCATGGAGTTTTGCGAGGTGGGGTTTGACTTGCGTTATGTTATTCAGAGCTGGCAAGGCAAGGCAATACCTAAAGCAAGTGATCCTAAGGACATTGTTGGTATCGGAGAATGTGGGTTAGCGTCCTCGATTTGGTAACACTCAATGATTCGGATCCCTCTACTTATTCCACTCCAGCTATGTCTTGTTCAACGTTATGCGAGGCTGTACCGACATAACATGTATCTGGGATCAACGACAACAAGATCGAAGACCCTTGGGGCAGTGTCAACAAGAACCTCAAGGTTCACCAGGAACTGTCTCAGTCACGCCCCTGATCGGTCCCTCGAACGCGAATGGCAAGACGAAGACTATCTTCGACGACGTGGACTTCATCGAGTCGCGCACCTTATACCTTCCAAGTAAGCACTTATTTCGCAAAAACACAACCGCCCCGCTGGTTCAAGCCCTGGCCATGACGAAGCGGCTTGAAAGCAACCTCGCCGAAGGCCACCTCCGGCTCACCCAACACCAACACCAACGATCATGATCTAGTCTGTCTCCCTCTTCCGACGCCATGGTCGAGTATAACCCCTTCCTTGGCTGCTCCACGCACCGCATGTATACTGTGCACGAGGGGCCGTATACGCTACGACATAGTTCTCAAAGTCACCGCCAACGTTTCCGAGTCCCGAGGACGACCTGTCCGTATTTGATACACTCAATGGTACCGTGACCAAAAGCTTCATAGTGCTCGATTTCATCACGATATATGTTGTCAAGACTATAAGAACCTCTGCCTCGAGTTGTTTCACTGGTAGTACGATACTCGTCACATGACGACCCCATCTACTCACCTCACGTCTCGCCAAAACTCCCCGAATCCCAACTCACCATGAACAAACCCCCACAGCCCGACTCACAATCAGCATCGCCACCCAGCCAAGATGTTCACGATCTGCCCCCCGGACCCCTCCGAAGCCCCTGCAACGGCGTCGATACACATATCCTCAATGTCCTCCAACCCCCTCCTCCCGCTGCAATTCCCCACGCCGGCCTCCCTCGCGGACCTCCACGAGCACCTCGCCTCCGACGCCCTCGGCCACATCGCCCACCGCCCGCCGCGGATCCTCGTCGCCCGAGTCGACGGCGCCGGTCCCGAGTCTACGTCTAACCCGAAGGCGAGCTCGCCGTTGGATACACCCGGCGGCAGTAACGGCGGCGGCGGCACCATCGCCTCCTTTGCGAAATGGGACATCATCCGGCCTCGCCGTCGTCACTATCCCCCGCCGACGCGGACGTCAGAACCCGCTCTCGGCTCGCGACGCTTAGAGTCGGGGAGGACCGCACTGGATGCCCGGCAGGAGCTCGATGTGGGCGATGCTCCTCTTTCGCGTCAACACCACCATCATGAAGCGAAGGAGGAGGCGGCGACGGAGGGGGAGGAGGAGCATGGTCAACAGACAGAGAGCGACGATGAAGGAGAAGAGTGGCCCGCCTCGGCGAACCGAGAGTACCTCACCGCCTACGACTCCGCCGCATCGACAGCACGCAGCAAGATTATGGGCTCGCGGCCTTTTCTCCGTGAGTTGATTTCGGTCCTTTCTTCCTCACTGCATGCCTGCACTATATTCCAAAAGCACGTCTGCCTCCCGCTCGTCGGATATACCGCCCATCCCAAGCGTTGGCGGTCTCCTCCCGTCATCTTGCCCATCTGCTCCCCTATCCCGGTATTTCCCATTACGTGAGATTTTCGGGAAAACTCGTGTCTTTCGATGACCCTCCCACCCTTCCCCCGTCCCCCGTCCCCATCCCCTTACCTGCCGTAATCGGGATCCATGTCTTTGCCTGTAACCTCCCCCCCCCCGAGAGCGCCGCCGGTGCCGTGTTTGTCTGTTTAATGTCCATGGCGTGCCCCAAACCATGCCGTCGGCTCCGACCTCGGTGTTTGCAAGCACATGTGACCAAACACCACCATCTCCGCCCAAGGAGTCCCCGAGAAAGCCAGATCCCAGGACGTCGGCCGTTTTTGTCCCGCTTCTAGAACGCCCAGATTGCTGATTGTCATTTCGGTGACATCTCCGCGGGAACCACACTTATTATTCCCATTCCCAATGCCACTTACGGATGGATATCTGCGATCCACCTACTACGCAGGGGCACTAATGCAAAACCTAGAATGCTGACGCTCCATGGGTTCCCTCCGCCGGACCGGGCCCGCCAACACTGGTGGTGTTCGGCGCCGGGAGGGCCGGAGATGCCCGATAGGACCATTAGATCTTACCTTCCTCTGCACCGACTCCCGGTTCCGAGGTCGCGGCGTGGGGACGGCGCTGATGAGAGCTGTCACGGAGGTGGCGAGGGCCGAGGGGCTCCCTGTGTTCCTCGAGAGTACGACAGACGCAGTGCCGTTCTACGAAAAGCTGGGATTCGTGAGGACTGGAGGTTTCCGGATGAGTATCCCGAATGGTAATCCATCGAATCCGAAGGAGGGGGTTTACGAGGAGGTCTGTATGATTCTTGAGTAAGAGTATGCATGGGTCGGCGAGCTGTCCAATTCCAATGTGCCAATACGAGAAACGCTGGACGGCTATGTGTAACACATACGCCCCGGCGAAAGAAGCAATAAAAACCGAATAACTAACCCGCGAAGGATATCAAGAATCCGAGGTGAACCTATTTTTTGTCATTGAGTTCGGAATTACCGCCGTATGAGTCTAATGGACCTTTATAAATCAACTGACATGCCATCAGGAGTGTATCATGTATAGAGGGCGGATCCCTTAAACACCTCCGAGATGATGGTTTCACCCCCTTCCCCTCTCTTGTTGGATTCGCGTCTCCCCAAAATTGTTTGCTGGAGCATCGAGAGCGATCGAGTAGAGCTGGTTGAACCCGCCCAGGCCATCCTCGATGCATCAATGGGTTCGATGACCAATCGCAAACCTAAGATCAACTAGAAGCACCATGTCTCGAGCGTAGTTGTTCACCGGTTGAGTGTTGGCATTAGTGCTGTTTGGAAGCAGAGCGGTGAATACGACCCGAGTTGGCGCCGTTGCCTTTGCAGAGTGCACTTGTGAAACCCATCGCCAGGGAAGATCTTGTCTGCATCGACTTGATGTTCCCCATAAACCATCTCGCGCGTCCCAATTGGATGACAAGTTTTTTTCATGTGCAAAGCTAACCTCACGTGCTGTTAAGCCGGCGACACTGATGTCAGCGTTGGCATGCGGAGATTCAAGGTCCCCAGCACATAACAATGCAATTCATTGCGGAGATATTGAGTCGCAAGTGCAAGGGATGGAAACTGTGCCTCAAGATGGCAGAAACCACATGACTATCAGCTACAGCAGTATTTAAGACGTATTGGTTCACGCTGTATCACATGTAAGCCATTCATATGGTCCTGGAAATGGCATTTTCGATATCGTGGCCTCGGGCCGCAGGAGGTAAAGCTCGGTAACATCTTCACCGGCCGGGAGCTGCCGCTTGGAAGAATCAGGCAGTTGGTGACTCGACGTCCAACGTGGTAGGAGCTCGTACGCCTTCTGTACCGCCGACGGCCCCCGGAAACGCTAGCGATAGAGCCGCCGGGCTGGCATCGTGAGTCTAGCGGAATTTGGAACTCAATGACGTAAGTACCGGCTGGGCAGGTCGAGGACCCCCTGTATGATTTTGGCGCTGCTGGGTTAAGGGTGTGATGGGTGCGTAGTTCAAGATGCGGCACGACGTATGGAGCAGTCCCCCCACGAGGGACGTGTCTCTTGGGAACGGCTTGTGGCTTGCGGATTGTTGAGGCGAGGCGGTCGGGAGACGCAGGATGCAGGGATTTGTGGGGGTCTCCCGCGAGAGAAGGTGGGAGAGAAGTGTCTGTCAATCAGCCTAGAAAAGATTGTCGAACTGGTCATTTTGTCGCAAGAGGTCAGAAGGCGGCTGAGCACGAGGGCATTGGGGGCTTTTTTTCGGCAGGTGAGCCGACGTGGCAGTTTGGAGTCAGGATAAACTGGATGCTGTTGGGTAAGACGTTTGGCCAAGGAAGAAGGGAGAGGTTGGCAAGAATGCCGTTTGGTCAATGGTGGCGGCAGGATGAGCGTGGTGGTGTGGGTTGGCCAAGACCATGATACTTGGTGGATGGTTGTGAGTGTTTTTCTGGCCCTGGTCGCGTTGCTTGCCGGTACGTGTCGAGAGTGTGAAGCCGACGGCAGGACAAACCCGATATCCGGTTTTGTAAGATTTGCATGGTTGGCATGATGAGCAGCGAAACAGGGCCGATGATTCGCAGGAGACCAAGTGCCCCGCAACCCCGCGTTACCAGGAACTGAGGGCTGATCCACCAGATCTGGCTTTGGCTTTTTTTCTTCCTTTGAAGGCTGCTGAGTTGGGAGGGTTTTGGTTGTAGTTCCCAAGTCCCTGAGCCGCCAGGGCTTTTGGGGCTGCGACTCGGATGCCGCGCAGGGTCTGGCAAGGTCCCCTGCGTGTCGGGCGCAACCGGAACGAATGGCATCGGGCGCAGGTTGTGCGTCTGCGTCCTTCGTCTCGAGTGCTCGTGTGTGGCATGTCGGTGGAAGGAAACGGCGTGTGGACCGAGTCACCGACGGCGTGGAAATGGATTCGATGGAGACCAGGAGGAGAAGGGGAAAAGGAAGGTGATAAGCCAGGGGCGGCAGTGCTTCAGGGACCTTGGCATATGGCAGCCCATCCGTCGTGTCATTTGTTGGACGATCGGTGGCCGTGATTGAACTCGTATGTAATCGAAATCACAGGTCTGGTAAGGTCTGGTATGGTCTGGTATGGTCTGGGTTGGCTGGTGGTTCGTGTGGTTGCTTGGGGGGCATGCTTCCAAACAACGGCGCTCCAGGGAAGATGGTGGTAAACCCGCGTGTATGTGCGCTCAAACTCGGTGGTGAAGTGCATATCTTAGCAGCTCCTGGGTCTCATGGGTGAGGGACGATGATGTTGACGGTGGCCCCATGTTGGACGTTGCGTCGCAGGAGTATCTTGGGCAGCGGGTCTTCGGAGGGGTGTTGCTGCTGGGAGTAGTGCACCAGCCGTCAGCAGCTTGTTCATCAGGCTGCATGCGACATTGGACATGCTGGCGGTGTTCCAAGGCCAGCTGCGGTCAGCGCGAGAGCGGCATCAGCGCAAGTGCTGCCGTTGCGCAGCAAAGCGTCGGCTGTACGAAAGGTTGAACTGAGGATGATGGACAACAGAGAAGAGGCAGCGAGGTCTGACTCGGCAATGGCCAACTGTTACGTTATGGGTATTGCCGCGCCAGTCCCGAAGCGGCTACCGCCGAGTTTTCTATAAGGTAATGGGAGCCACTTTGCTAAAGGGGTGGGGCGCGCTCTCGCACTATGGCAGTCTGGCAGTCTGGCAGTCTGCGGGAAAGCGGTACCGCTGTACCAGCGCGCTACAAGCGCTCGTGGGGACGGAAAGCGGCGACTGAGGTGCAGAAAGGCAGTGGAAAAGGGTGGGCCCGAAGTTTCGCCCGAGTACCGCCGACTCGGATCTTGCAGTTGGGTAGAGCATTGGGGTGTGGAGTTTGCCGGGGTGGTGCAGAACACACACACACACACACACACACACACACACACACACACCATAGTACACCCACACACGCGCATGCAAGACCAGGCAGACAGGCTACCTTACCCGCTACGGGAACAAGAGACGAAAGGATGGAGAGCCGGGATCTGAGAGGTAGGTGAAATATATGAGACGTGATTTGCCCATTTATCATTATGTATTTCTGTCTCGTAGCACCTTTCCAGAACTCCCGCCCCGGAATGGACAGAGATAAGGCCGCGCGCATCAATGGCCGATGTCTCGTGCTTTATCTCTCCGTCCCTCCAGGCCCCATGTCGTCGTCACTACAAGCCCACATAACCAACCACAAACACACACTCTCTCTCACTCACTCGCTCGCTCACAAGCCGGTCCCTAGCAGCAGTTCCCAAAGCTGAACTGCGAAATGCCATGTGCTTTTGTGGGGAACCCCCTTCTGTCCGTCTCTCCCCAACCCAATCATCAACGTCCCTCTCTCCCCCAAAGAGTTCAATCTTCACGCTCTCTTTTTGGCGGAATGGAACGAAGACGGCCCTGTCCACCTTTTTTAGCCTCGCGCGCCTTCAACCACCCCTCCCTCCTTCCCTCGTCTCTTTCGAGGTCCCCAGTTGTCTTCGTCCGTGTAACGACGCCATCGCTATCAAACGTCTAGGACGTCGTTAGATCTGGACCTGGCCGACTAACACCTCTCGACCCCTTTCGTCCATCTTGAGTCTTCGAGCACCCCCTTTGAGCGATAGGTCACCTGGTCACTTTCCTATTGTTTTCCGGTCATTTTCTCTTACCACACCTCGTTATCTTTTGCGCCCTCGTCTCCTTTTTCCCACTACCGCCGCATCGACGCGCGCCTCGTCGTTCGATTCCCGGGAGCCAAAAGGTAATTCTTTTCTCTGCCATTGGACAGCCTCAACTGGGCTTCCTCGACACTTGCCCCATGTAGGGTGAAGCATAGCCCCGTCGACCCTGCTCTCTTTTTCTTCCGTTGCCCTGTTTCTTACCTAGAGTTCGTTAGGTATTTCCTCTGTGTCATATGTCACTGACACGCCCGTTTGTTACTTGTCTCCCTAGACTTTGATACCAAAAGCCATGTCTGTCCATCGGTCTGTCTGCAGACTGCCACAGTCGCTGCCGCTCGTACGTCCTGACGGGGTCGGTGAAGACGATGCAGAAGAGGGACGAGAGGGTGAGGCCATGTCCCGTCCCATCCCATCCCATCCCATCCCATCCCAACCTGCCCTATCCCATCCCGTCCCATCTCAGTCGATGTTCATGCCCATGCACTTGGTCCCCATCTTGATCCCCGTACCCCATCAGACCAAGGTTTGGGACTTTGTCCTTCATGTCTTTTTCGGTCGCTTGGTTCGTCACTGGGTCCTCAACTCAACGCCCGCCAGCCAGTCAGTCACTGCTTCGTCTCCCCTTGCAATACACCCCCTTCTGCTCTCTTGACACCCACCAACGCGAGACGTGCCGGCCATACAGACTGAAGGGGGTCGAACACAGACAACATTACCTTAAATCCTGTCGTGCCTCACGATTCTGCACCTGCATGTGGCTTGCCGGCGGTCAGGGAGAGTTAGAGTCTGACTATTTGCTTGAACCCCTCCAACCCTGCTTGTGCTGTGCTTGCTGTGCTCCATCCAAGCCAGATCCCGCTTCGAAACACCCCTTGTAGTATTTTTTCCTTACGGGGGATTTTTGTTTTTTTTTAAGTCTCCGGGGCCTTGGAAGAGACACAGTCGATCGAGACTGATTGAAGGAAAGGAAGACATGAAGAGGGGCAGCCGCAAGGGGAACCCATAGCCCATTTGGCATTCGCATCCCCCCGGATGTATGGGGATTTTTTCCCTTCTCTGGTTGGGCTGGGTACTGGTAGTTGAGGAGGAGCATCCGTCTCGTTCTTTCTCTTACGCATGCTCTTTAACCTCCTCGACCTCTCGTCTCTCTTTTTTCTCTTCCTTTCTTCTCACTACTCTCTCTCCTCCTTGTTTCCCTTTCCTCCTTTCTCCCCTGTCCTCTGACCATTCTCTCTCTGCTATCCCCCATCCTGTCACACTCTCATCCTCGCCACCTAATCCCCATAAATTAATATTGTTCCGTCTCCAACAAAACGTCCGGCACAAAAACCGAATGTCCAAGGGGTACGGTGCAAAGCACGTCCAATAATGGATACTTGAAGCGCCAAACCAAGAGAGACATTGCCTCTTACATATACGTCTTTCCCCGACCCAATGACACCGATAAGCCAGGCTTATCTCATCCTTGCCTCCATCGTCACTTGAGTCCACCGATATCGATCCATCAACTCCGTCCATCCAATCCCAAGGTCCTGTTTGTCCCGGGCCCCAAAATCGGCCCTGCATCCGCATCCCCCCCCCGCCTCTAAAAAATACAACCACAACCACAATCGCATTTCTATCACCAAAAACGGGCGCAAATCAAACCGCCTCGCCCACTCCCAGCTGCGGCCCCTCCGCGACCTTATCTCTTGCTATCCCCAAGGGACTCAACCGGGCGCGCACCCCCTCGGACTTCTGCATCCCACCCCAGATCTAACCAAGAGGCCACTCATTGCACTCAAGGAACGGACAAGGAAGTCGAGTCCAGCTTGGCCCGTTTCTAATTCCCGTTGCCGCTTATCTCGTACCCCCTCGCACACGCGACACAAGGACAGGATACTCACGTCCGACTTGCGGACCGATACCTGTCAACTTTCCACTTCACACACACACACAATACTCGCGTGGCCTTTGTTCCGCACCTCTACTCTACGTAGTCCCAACACCAGTCCCCATCAGGCACGTCGAAACCTCGCAATCGCTACCGGTCGTCGTCCGTCTGCCGCAACTTGCCCACTGCCACCTTAACCAAAGCAGCCTTATCTCAACCGGCCGCGGCGCGCCGTAGTGTTATCTAACCCTGTGGTGGCCCGTCAGCTGGTTTGTGTTACAACACAAGCTCACCCATCAGAAATCAGCGAGATCGAATTACCGCTCACCAACCAATCTTGTTTGGCGGATCCTGCATTCGTGCTACGCACACAATTTTGAATCTCACCTCAACTCGCCCACAGACATCATCTGTTGCTATCGACTCCTCGGTGGCGACCCCAGGGCCAAACGAGCCAGGAACATTACATCACTTGCACCTCGTCTGCCGCACGCCGTGGGTCGCATTGCCCAGCTCTCATCCCGGCGAGTGTGCCAGCCTCTCGACTTCTCGAGCCATCCAGGAAGCCTATCGTCCTATCATCGTCTTCATATCTCCGGTCAACCCTTGGAGTAACTCACGCCCGCTTCATCCCCCCAATCTCCAGACCAGACCAGGGCCCGGGGCCCCGTCTTGACGAGCCGGGTCCGTCCGTCCGTCTGTCTCCCCTGCGTCGGCCCAGCCCTGTCCGTATATACATAGCTTTCTACTGCCTCGCGCCTGGACTGCCCATCATGTCCAACCCAAGTGCCGTCATCAGGACGGCTCCTATCGCCATCGCCCCTAAGCCTCCCCGTCGCCAAAACTCTTATCGCCAAGACAGCTTTGCGAACCTTGAGCTTTTCCGCGGCAGCATGCCTGGAAGGGAAATCGCCGAGTCTGTTGGCTCCTACACAACTCGGTCTCTCAGCCCTTGTGAATCCTGTCAACGGTCCAGAGTCAAGTGCATCGTGAGCGACGACGAAGACAGCTGCATACCCTGCCAAGCTAGCGGCTCCGACTGCTCCCTGCTCAACAGCCCTCAACCAAGGAAACGCAAGCTGAACGGCGACTTCGACGACAGTGGTAAAAGAAGGTCAGTCGGTCCATCCTCCCGCTCATGCCATTCATTCCCTTGCCCTTTCCTCCCTCAAAACACACACCGCGTGCTCCGGCGAGTGCCAGTGGCACACTCGGCGAAGTGTCACCTATCCCTTCCCGCCAGAGCTTGGTCACCTTCCCTTGTCTTTTCTTTGTTTTGCGCCCGCTCGATGTTTCTTGGGCAGCCATGGGTGCACGCCGCAGTCAGGGGTCGCGTCTGATAACGAACCTTAATCTCTGACACGTGATTGGCCCATTAGTTCACCAGCCAGGGCCGATATCAGAAGGCGAAGGCAACACCAGCCCAGTCTCTCCAGCACTACCGGAAGCAGCTCTTTTCTTGAAGACATGGCGAACGTCGGAGGCCCGACTCTGTTGAAGCGGACGCTGGGTCTCCAGAGTGATCGCTACAGTCAGTATATTGGCCCGACGACCGACTTCGAGCCTTCTCTCATCAACCTCTCACCTTTTAACCCTCAGGATGAGAGCCTCTTGGCACGCGGCACGCTGCGGAAGGTTAGTGACGACGACACGTTTCTCCTACTACCTGACTTCAACACGCCGGGCCACGAGCACGTCCTCGAGGATGTCGAGGAGATCGAGAACCTCGTAAGGCCACACGGCCGCAGGTTGGTAGACTTGTATTTCCGCATCGTCCATCCCGCCTTTCCGATTATCCAGAAGACCGTCTTCCTGGAAAAGTACGAACGCAGCTACCGCGAGTTCTCGCCTTGTCTGCTAGCCGCTGTCTACCTGTTTGCGATCAACTGGTGGGAGCACGATGAAGAGCTCGCACGGGTTCCTCGCCCCAACATTCCCAACTTGGAACGAATGATCCGCACAACTCTGGCTGATGCCATGTACCGACCGAAACTGTCCACCATCCAGGCCGGCCTCCTCCTCTCCCAGCGACCCGAGGGCGACCAGTGGGCTCCTACGGCCCAACTTGTCGCTATCGCCCAGGAACTTGGCCTTCATCTCGACTGCACGCATTGGAAGATACCACCTTGGGAAAAGGGACTGCGGAAACGCCTCGCCTGGGCTCTGTACATGCAGGATAAGTGGGGGTCCCTCGTCCACGGTCGGCCCTCGCACATTTTCTCCTCCAACTGGGGAGTGCAGGCGCTCACGCAGCACGATTTCCCCGATGTGGAATGGGATGAAAATGATGTGGAGGAGAAGCTGGAAATCGAGCGCGGTCGCACGCTCTTCGGCCAGATGGTACAGCTGTCGCAAATCCTGGCTGAGATTCTCGACACCTTCTACTCGTTGCAGGCCATGCAAACCGTCACCAACGCCGGCGGGCAAGGCACGCACCTAGTCTTGGGCATGGCTAAGCCGATCCAGTTGAAGCTCAAGGAGTGGTATGCCAGCCTGCCGACAGCAATCCGCATGGACAACACGTACTCAACGAACCCGACCCCCACGAACCGTCTGTCGAGCATAGGATACCTTCATCTTGCCTACTTCGCCGCCGAAATTACGCTCCATCGTCGTATTATTCGCTCGCTTGAAGCCACCGGATCGGCCGTTGACCCGTACGTACAGCACATTTGCCGGAGTGCGGCAAAGGCGCGTCTCATCTCTGCCATGGACTTTGTCAACCGTCTGAACTCGTCCCATTTGCGCTCGTTTTGGTATTTCGCATCCAAGACCAACTTTGCCCTCATTGGCACTTTTGGATCCCTTTTGTGGGCGACGTCGCCTGGAAGGGAAGAGGCCGACTGGTACCGAAGGCGTTTGGGAGAATACCGCTGGACACTCTCCGTGAGCTCGAAGCCTGGCGAAGGCAAGGGCCTGACGGAGTTCGCCATGACGATGCTCGACATTTCGACCGGCCTCCTCAAGAAACTCCCCGAAAAGCCGTCGATGAGTCGCAGCGGTAGCGTTGTAGACATTGGACCTGGCAGTATGAGTAGTAGCTATGCTGGCAACGGTTTGCTCGCTTTGGGGCAGAGCGCACCGCCCACGATGACTCTAGGAGGTTTCAGTGGGTTCCAAAGTGCCGATGTGAGCAACGCACAAAGTCCGATGAGCGATGACAGCAGTGACGACGAGATGTATGAGACCTTCGCCCCGACGGCGGGCATGGCGGGTTTGGCCGAATGAACGACGCAACGGCTGCGTTCAGGACGGGAAGCCGAGGAATAATGACAACACGAAGAGACGATACGCTCACTTGAGTAGGCATCCTTCGAGATGATCTGTAACTGAGGAAACGGGTGGTCTTTTGTTATTGATGGAACATGGGAGTGCATGATGATCTACGGGATACCACTGGGTGCTGGGCGGCGGGCATACGACGATGTTGGCAAAAAGGGCGCAATGGAGAGAACAAAGGGGGGGAGGGACGTCCGCCGCCCATAACTCCATCTTGATGATATTTGAGCTTTGTGCTTTTGTTTTGGGATCGACAATGCAAATAAAGGGAACGAACCGCTATTACCGGGTGCCGGCGCAAACTTTTGGGGGATATATACCGTCCATCATTTTCGAGCGGAAAAGCAGAGATATAGCATCTTTTTTCTTATTATCTCTGGATGTTGAGCGATCCATACATCCTAGCATAGATTGCACAGCTTTTGGATATGAATGATATACCTTGATGGTTTGTGATGGTTTATGTTGACGTACCTCATGTATCGCCAATGTGCTTGTGTGGTATTGTGTGATCTGATTTGCGGTGCGTCCTGTCGTCGCTCTCCCCAAAAGGTGAATGACAAGACCCCGAGCGGTCAAAGCTCAATGGCAAAAGTGTGTCGACCATCAGTTGCTGAAACTTTGGCAATGGTTAGGGATCTGCGCCTGCTCTCAGACTCCAGTCTCCAAGGGCGGACTTTGAATGTCTGTATTCGACACGGGACTGTAACTCTTGAGGTATGCAGGCTCGATGGATCGTGTGCGCGCGTGTGTGTGCTTATAAGCTGAGTGGGTTCTTGTCTGTTAGGAGCGGTGCAGCCGGGAAAGTTGACGGTGTCGTAAATAAGGTAGGTCAAGAGCGTATCGGCCATGGCCGTCCTTCGACGTCTGTCTCGCTTGAAAATAGTGTATATGCCAGGGACGAAGGCAGACGAAGGCCGAGGATTCGCTTCTGTCGGATGAGATTGGGACAGGTGCTGTCTTGTCGAAGCCAGCTCGCTGTTAGAGTAGAGAGAGCCGGCTGTCTTCGAGGTGCTCCGCGCCGGCACAATCAAATCTGAGCTTTCGGCATGCAGACGAGACGCAATGTTGCTACAACCAAGGCTTTGAACAATTACCCCCTTTTTCGAGGAATACAGCCGGGACGCGCTGGTGCGACATATCCGATTCGTGGTGAGGGGCGGTATGAAGTAGCGCAGAGCTGGACCAGACCGGAACCTCTCCCAAGTCAGCGAAGGCGAGAAATCCGTTGTTGAAATACAACTTGGGTTCTTGGGGAGTCCCCGGCGTCGCCTGTGGTCCTAGATCGCCTTGGCCGGATACGCGGTATACGAGGACGAGGGCGACATTGAAGGGTAACGGACGAGGTGGTCGTGTCTTTTTCGGCGTGTAGTGATGCCTAAGGGAAACCATGTTACGTCCTCGCGACTCGCTCTTTGACCCTGGTACAACGACGACCTGGACACTCGCTGCCGGACCGTGGGTACCGGTTGATCAATGCCACTGCACCATCGTCTTTCCGTTCCTCTATTGAATACGCACTACATACGAAGACAACCGCCAGAGTGGGTGACATACTCTGAGGAATGGTCAGCTGTGTATATATGCCTCAGCCAAAGAAAGAGTGCCGAAACGCCAAACCAGTTCCAAGCATTTTGTTCAACTTCAAGGGATCTTTGATGAGACTGTTGCGGGTTTGGTGCGGAGTGTTTGGCGGTATTGTTGTACTGTGCCGTCAGTAGCTCTGGTCAGGACTGAAGAAGTAAAAGAAGTTTTCAAGAAGAAACCCGGTCAGATTCGCCAATGTGTTGTTGAACGAAAGCGCCGCGCAAGTTCTTGAAGCAGTTGTGTTGTTAACCGAGAAGCTGCAATCATGGTAAGGAAGCTCGCCCACCACATGTGCACCAAGCCGATTCATAGTTGAAGCATTCCTCGAAATCGCTATCAAAGTTCATTGTGCCTGACTGGCCCAACAATGGCTGTCGTCCCTCGATTCCTTGACACCACTTTGTATATGCAGATGAAGAGGAGTGGTGCTGGGTAGGTGCGTATCTTCGTATTCGATGTCTCGACTCTTGGCCTTGACCAGAGACATCCAGGCCCGACGAGTAGACCTTTCCAGAGCATACTCCTGTGGAGTAACCTCTTCGTTGCAGAGGAGAAGGAAGACTGGCGAAAGTCTAAGGATATGAATGTCACGGAGGAAACTGACCTTTTACAGTAGTTTTGGGCCAGAGAAGAGGGACTTCTTCGCAGGCGGTGTGTGCAGCTGGCCATCGATGAGGTGTATAAAGGACCAAAGACACCAGAACGGGCTTTTCAATTTGCAAAAATCCGCAAAAGTGTGCCTTTCTGGTGTCAGTGCTACCGAGCTTAGATTGAATCCGGTATGGTTTATAAGAGTGTGAGCATCGGCCTGGGCTGATGCGTTATGCGCCTGGAAGTCGATAGCTGGGTATCTTTGTCGCCCTTCATCTTCTCCTTCATAATACAGCAGCGGCGGGGAGTGATGCAGAGTGAATCTTTCTCTGTCTCTCTCCGCGACGCAAGATGTAGGAGCGAGTCGAGGTAGCCGATCAGCTGCGCCCACGACCGTAGACTGTCAAAGACCATACAGGTGCCCGCTTCCGGTTATCCCTTATGTTGGCGTCTGAAAAGACAACTAAGTTGCCTCACACGGGACGGAATACTGAGGCTTGTTGACAGGAGATCCTAACCAGATATCGTACCTGCTGGAGCGAGCGTCCGAGACCCCTTGAAGAGTTTGTTAGGTTCACATGCCATCTCTGGGGCCCTTCCCGACGAGTTGTGGCAGTGTATAAGGTATAGGAAGGGATACTCGATTAGGGAGTTGCGATGATTGCGAGTCTGTAACCGTTCATAACTTCTTAACAGCAACAGCGGATGCCCACACCCGATGGTAGGTTCATTGGAAATCAAAGAGTGTCCCACCACACTGGTGATGATCAGGGAACGATAAGGACGGAAGTCTTTACATGAGATTATTGCAAGGCTCTGGACTCTCGGGGCGGCTCGAAGGGCGGAAAACGACGTCTCAAGTATTCAGCACCCAAGCGAATCACGCAATCGATGGTGACATTTGCCCATCAGCCTCGCCTTTGATGAGTGGCAGTTACATTGTCGCAAACCTGCATGCTTTGGGTACGGAAAGCATCGGCCTTACGCACGAGTCCAAAAAAGCAAGAGGATATGCTTCGTGGCTGATGGCTACCCTCGAATGAGATGCAGATATCAAGTTGCAGTCGGGTTACCAGAGGTAGTTTGCAGCCATCTGCTGCATAACGGCTTGGACGATCCCGCACGGAACGGCCAAGACGGCACGAATTCTCCAACTTGGCCAGCCCATCAACTTTGGTGGACATGACATTGTGTCGAATTTCAATTCAAGGTAGAAGAATCCAGGATAAAATGAAGTGACCACAATCATTCAATGAATGCCCAGGGGATGTATATTTCAGAATACAATCAGTATTACATAAGCCTGCTGCCCGCCCCGCGCTGAGGTTCCAGGCAGGCGCCGCGGACACCCCACCATCTCCGAGATCCCACCTTCAACAACCACGGTCCCGAGAGTAACCCATCTCCGGCAAACATCGAACCCCGCCGCCGCCGGCACCGCCGTCCGCGACAACTTCCTACCTCTCTACCAACCCGAAACCCACCCACAAACCCCCTTTGCTCAGAGCAAGCAACCGCCCAAGATGCAGGGCTTCAACATGGGACGCTACGTCCCGCCCGACGTTGAGGGCACCACCTCGGGCAACAAGCTCCACGGCAAACACGCCCTCGGCGCGCGCGCCTCCAAGCTCGCGTCGTCCGGCATCCTCACCGTCCGCTTCGAGATGCCCTACGCCATCTGGTGCTCCACCTGCCCCAAGCCCACCATCATCGGCCAGGGCGTGCGCTTCAACGCCGAGAAGAAGCGCGTCGGCAGCTACCACTCGACGCCCGTGTGGCAGTTCCGCATGCGCCACGCCGAGTGCGGCGGCTGGATCGAAATCCGGACGGACCCGCAGAACACGGCGTACGTCGTCGTCTCGGGGGCCAAGAAGCGGGATACCGGGGATGATGGCGAGAACAAGAAGACACCGAGGGAGGGGGAGATGGTCATCATGACGGACGAGGAACGCCAAAAGCTACGCAGCAGCGCGTTCGCGAGCCTCGAGAAAACGATCCAGGACCGTGAGCAGCTGGCGCAGGCGACGGAGCGCATCGACGAGCTTGAGGACATTTCGAAGAAGCGGTGGGACGATCCCTACGCGCGCAACAAGGCGCTGCGCAAGACGTTCCGCGCGGGACGGCATCAGCGCGAGAAGGACGCCGCCGTGGGCGAGGCGTTGAAGGAGAAGATGAGTCTGGGCATCGACCTCGTCCCCGCGACGGAGGAGGATGCGCGGAGGGCGAGACTGGTGGATTTCGGGCCCGGGGATGCGGGTGCCGGGGATGCGGGGCAGAAAGCGCTTGCAAAGCCGTTATTTTCTTCGACAGCGCCGGCGGCTGTGGATGGGAAGGCGAAGACGCATGGCAAGGCACTGCCCAAAGGGACACCCAAGGCGGAGGTGCTGGCGTCCAAGAGGAGGGAGAACATCGTGTCCGAGATTGTTGGGAACACGCGAATGGCACGGGACCCGTTTCTCATGGAACCCAAGGCGGAGCGGACGCCGGCAAGAATTCCCGGGCTGAAACGGAAGCGCGGCGTGGAGGGGGAGAAGGAAGAAGGGGAGGGGCCGAAGGCCATTGATGATGGTCGATCGGATTTGCCGTCCTCCAAAGCCCTGGTGGGGTATGATTCCGAGTCGGATTGAGGGGTCTTTGGTTGGGTGACATGGCGTTTTGGAGGTTTTGGATTGGATAAAGATACCCCGGGATCGGATTTACGTCAGTAAAGACGTAAGGCTAGCATTGGTAGCACACATATGATCGCAAAAGGCTTGAAACCCAACCCAGGGAGCGAATGGATATGAGCGCCCGCATGTCTCGCTGGCCTATAGCAGGCGAGAAAGGACAAAGACAGAATTTTACTTCTGGACCTATGGCATAAACATAAAAGTAAAGCCTTATGACAGCCATGGGAACTAGCGTATACTGTTTGCAAGTGTAATCATTTACAACTACCTGATAGCCCCTGAAGCAACTGGGCCAAACTACTTCGAATAACTAGGGATCCAATCTGGGGTAGCATGTGTATGCTAGCACCCCCCCTCCCCCGTCACCATCGGCCAAGTCTCGCTGTCTCGAGGCATGGCCAAGATCATAGGCCGGTCCACATCCGGTCCTGTTTCGTCTCGTGTAGAAAACTCCAAAAGTTGATTCCCGTAAATGCCCTGCCTTATCCCTAAAACACAAAAGAAATGAAAACAAGACTCCCGGCCGCCAACTTCTCTCGGTAGGACAGGGAGTGTGTGAGAATGCAAAGACCAGTCGAAACCCGGGGATATAAGTCTCCTGCGACGCCATTTCCATGATGCTCTTCTAGCTGAGGTTTTCTTCCAAGTCATTTGCGTCTTCATACGTCGTCCAATCGGCCGGCGGGCTCCTCGTCATCGTCCCCGAAACTGCCGACGGAGGACATGTCATCGTCGTCGTCGCTCTCGGCACCGGCCTCGTCGGCGGCGTCTTTACTCGCGTACTTTTGTACGTATTCTGCACCTCTCTCGTCAGTGAGGTTCCTTCACTACCTCCCCTGCTTGGAGAGATCCCACACGCACCCTTTACTTTAGCGTCGTAGCTCTTGGGTTCCCTGATCATCAGAGCAGCCGCCTCGCCGTTGAGAGGGTCCGTGGGGTTCGGGTATCGGAGTAGCTGGGGTAGGAAGACCTCGAAAATGTTGATCATGTCAAACATGGGCGACCAGGTCTGGTTGATGACGTCCAGGCAGACGGAGCCCGATCTACCCAGTTTTCCCGATCAGTTCCATGCTCTGTCTCTCGCAATCTGGCATGCAAATCTCTCTCGGATGTTGACTACTCACAGCTCGTCGATATTGGGGTGGAAAATGCGGTTAACGAATCCGATGCTTGGCGACTTGTAGGGGTACTGGTCGGGGAGTTCGACATGGACCTTCCAGACGCCGCCTTCGAACGGAGCTGCGCAGTGTCAATATGGCAAGCCGTATGTCTACAGTTGTGATGCACTAACTCTCGGTGGGCCCCTTAAACCGCACGTAGAACTCTTGCCTGTGTCGGGTCATTAAGATGGGAGGATGTCGACGGGTGAACCTTGAGCTTACACTTGGGGCGTGTTAGTCGCAGCGGGTCTGGAAGCTCGAAAACGGTGGCAAGGGGAGAACCTACTGTTGTCGTTCACCAAAGTGACCTCGTAGTCACTCATCAACCTGCACGGGTCAGTATAAGAAGCGCAGAGTGGTTCATCGGCGGTTCGCACATCCTAGATTAGGTCAGCTGGGTGCGTCAACGGTATGGCGTGACTTGGGCATTTGTACTTCATAACCTGGAAGAGAGGCAGCGCTGTCAGTCTCTTTAAGATCTCATCTAATCGATACCCATAACAGGCGGTGTGGTCTTACATCAGTCTCGATTCTTCTGCGTGGGCTACTCATCGTGTCGGTTGCGCACAGGGTGTTCGGAGAACGGTCAGATATCGAGGGTTGGCAGTCGGTTGTAGGTCGTTCAGGGGAAGATGGTTCGTGGTTCGCGCAAAAGTCCTGGTATATCAGAAGTGCGTCCTGGAGTATCGCTTCAGTGCTGGTTGACAGAGAGAGTGAGAGGGGCGTGAGTCGGTATTGGTCTTGGAGTCGAGAGGAGAGATGTTGGTTGCAAAGAGGGGAGGAGGAGGTCGGATCGGGTTCCTGACGCCAAGTCACGCGCAATGATGATGTGGGCGATCCCGGACCATTGCTGATAAGTACCAACGATAAGGGGGGAAGAGGGAAGGTGGGTCCGAAGATTAAGCGGCTAGACTCGGATCTTTGCAGACCAGCCAGGTTCTCTCTTCTGGAAGGGGGAGGGTTGACTAAGACAAAGCAAGACAAAGCGAATCTTGCTTTGTCGCAGGAACAATACGCGGGGATGCAGGGAGAAGCTGAGGAAGTCAGAGTTCTCGGAGTTGCTGACAGACTGCTTCTTGCATTCGGGAAATGGGACTCTGCATTTCCTGGACACGGTTTAAAGGCAGTATGAAGGGCTATGGTGGTTGCATGCACGCAAGCCCGGCTCGGGTCAACTTACTCAGTCACACTTATGGAGTCCGAGATCATCAGTCGTCTCGACTCGTGGAAGCCGCGGATGTGATGTAATCACTCCGTATCAGACGGCAACAGCACCAAGGCCCGTTCCGTACAGAGACGCCGCGGCCGCCAGACCGGTTGGTGTTGTCTACAAGGAACAACCCATCGTGCCACGACAACACGGATGTATACGCAGTACAGATAGCTGAAGACAAGGCACCCGCTGTCACAAGCCAGCAAGAAGGTTACCGTATGTAGTCCGGCTCGAATTTCTCTCTCGTTACCCCGGCTGTTCCCTATAAAGAAAAGTATCCCCGTAGGAAAGTTCTCCACATTGGGGAATACGGTACGGCGACGGGCACATGCGGTGTTGCCGTCAAAGTTGGTCTGTCGGGTCCTGCGGCAATATGCCAAACAAAACATTCTCGCCGAAAGAGTCAGGTCGCGCGGACACTAGACCAGGCCTGTGAGCCGAACCTCCCTGCCCCCCAAAGACCGATCTGGGTGAAAGGGGAACCTTGGCCTCCTCCAGCGTCGTCCCTGCGGAAGACCGAGATCAGATAGCCTACCGCCGGGCCCAGGGCAAAATTGCCTCGGTCTCGGCTCCAACATCAGCTCTCAGCGCAGATTTAGTACAGAGGGAGGCAAGAAAATACCCTTAAGCGCACTATAGAGCACAGAACGGCTCACTAATCTCTGGTGGGAAAAGACATGGAGCGGTGGGGGAAAAGGACGAACGTGCCTCGGCGCCACGACCAGTACCGACCAATAACGGAGGTTTCTTGCGTTGGACCAGACCCCGTTCCCTGGGACTTACCACCTAGAAAGAGTATGCCCCCACTTTTATCTATCCGCCATCGAAGCGGCGGGAACGAAACACCACGGGTGATTTTTGGAGATACTCAATTCTACGCAGCAAAAACCATCATGACTTGGACAATAAAACATGCGCTTCGCCCTAAACTCAATCCCTTTCTCAAACTTTCCTCCACATGAAAAAAACACCACGCGATCGTAGCAATCGAATCTGCATTTCCGATTTACCGTTTTTTCCGCTCTTGCGTATTGCATCTACACACTTACTTCCTGCATTTTACAAGAAGGTACCTGGCCGCACACATGTCTCTCCCTAGTATCCGAAGTACCTGTTTGAGGTCGTGTACCTCCATGATTAGAGGCACCCGACCCTCAGCAGCAGCGTCCCTAATGCGGCCTGCCTATCCCGCCGTGATGCGACAACCCCAGATGCGACATAGCTCGCATTCCCCCATGGGCACGCCTCCCGCGAACCAGAGAAAAAAAGTCACAATTGGTTCCCTACGCAGTCTATACAAGAAGCGTGAGCCAATCACCGTTATCACGGCCCACGACTTCCCAAGCGCCCACGTTGCCGACCATGCCGGCATGGATATCATCCTGGTAGGCGACAGCTTGGCCATGGTTGCGCTTGGCATGGAAGACACGAGCGAGGTTGTTGTCGAGGAAATGCTGCTTCATTGTCGCTCTGTTGCAAGGGCTACCAAATCCGCCTTCACTGTGAGTGTACCCTGCATCCCAACGACTGCCAAACCATCGACTGATCCAGAACCAGGTCGGCGACTTGCCCATGGGCAGCTATGAGATTGCCCCGGAACAGGCCTTGGAGACGGCCATCCGCTTTGTCAAGGAGGGCCGAGTGCAAGGCGTCAAACTCGAGGGCGGCAAGGAAATGGCGCCCACCATCCGGAAGATCACGTCTGCAGGCATTCCTGTCCTCGGCCATGTGGGATTGACACCGCAACGCCAGAACTCCTTGGGCGGCTTCAGGGTCCAGGGCAAAACGTCCAACGGCGCTCTTAAACTCCTAGAGGATGCGCTGGCCGTGCAGGAGGCTGGCGCATTCGCTATGGTCGTTGAAGCTGTCCCGGCCGAGGTGGCTGCACTCGTCACGGAGAAGCTATCTGTCCCCACTATCGGCATCGGCGCAGGCAACGGTTGCTCGGGCCAGGTCTTGGTGCAAGTCGACATGACCGGAAACTTCCCTCCCGGCCGCTTCCTGCCCAAGTTCGTCAAGAAGTACGGCGACGTCTGGGGGGAGAGTCTCAAGGCCATCGAGACCTACCGCGATGAGGTGAAGAGCCGACAGTATCCTGCGCCGGAACACACATATCCTATTTCCAAGGAGGAGCTTGAGGCGTTTTCCAATACACTGGAGAAGTTGTGAGAAACTGTTGATTGTCAGCTACTAGAGCATTGCATAGCATTGGGTTCGGGCTGCATTACTGGTGTTTAGGTGGTTGGAGGCGGAGGCATTTGCATCGTTTAACCAGACGTTGGATACCATTTTAATAGTGTGCTTGCTAGATCTCAGCCAAAGGCTGGATTCATAGCGTAAGAAATGACAAGCTGACCGCTCGAGTCTTTGAAACACTGTTACCATATGTCAGCAAGCATAGCCACGATATCAGTGTTGTCTGTTACTCACATTATGCAGGTTACCAACGATCTCGTCGAGAGAGGGTGCGAAGGAGTCGTTGACGTAGCAAAAGACGCTGTCTGTCTCTTGGAGCTTGAGCCTCTTGCGCAGATACCAGATGACGGTGTGAAATGTCTGGGTGGAGGAGATTTTGGCGACGCCTCGGGCGAGGGAAGGGGCGTTTCCGACAGCCTTGAACTTGACAACGACCTTCTCAGATGGGTACTCGCCAGCACTGGCCAAGGCGGAGGCCACATCGCGTGGTTGAGCTGTCAGGATAGCTGATGCAGACATGGTGAGCGGTATCTCGGGAGAGGCTGGGCGATCCGGGATGGTCGCTGGGGCAGGCGAGGCCGAGCCTGACCTCGGGATACCTGGTGAGCTCGGACTTGTTGACATTTCGTATGCTTAGGTGTGATATTTTGACGTCTATTAATGTAGATATACCCAAGACATAAAGTGGTCTCGGGGCCGTCGTAGTTGTTCGGGCTGGCTTTGTTATTGTTTAGTGTTGGTAGATGCATCTATGAGATGATGAAGTGAAGCGTTGGAGGAGACCTGTGGCAGCCACGCTGAGTGAGAATGCTGGAGGCAGGCGGACGTGGGTGTGGGGCACCGTCCGCTTTGGCCAGTGCCTAGGCGGCCGGAGCCCCGCGACTGGTCACTTGCCCGCAAAAGAGCGCGCCCGGTGCGCCCTCCAGGCACCCTTGGCTTCCGAAGATCGACAGGTGAAAGGGAACAAGCAGTTCAATCATTCTTCAAACCAACATGTTCTATGCAAACATGTCTTGCCCAAGTTTTTCAAGCATGATAATCCGACCAACCGGTGGTCTCCAGCTCCGCTAAGAACCTTGTTGCCCACGAATATGAACCAGTGCCGAGACACATGGTAGGGCCGGCCGTTGGTGCAGTATCTGGCCGTCGTTCGGCCTGTCGACGCCTGCCTGCTAGATGGTGGCGAGACTGGACGGGATATCACACAGCGACACACCCCAAAGCAATTGGCGATGCATGGATGGGATGCAACCACCCTTGATTGGCCTTGCGGTGCGTGGCGCCGAATCGGTTTCTTCCGCTCTCACCGTACAATCACACACCATCTTTGTCCGGACCGCAGAGCACTTTCTAGCTGTCATCAACTCAAGTGAGGAGGTAGGCGCTGAAAGGAAACGAAGGTAGGACGCAGCTGCTGTCCTCGGTCAGACGGGCGAGGACGAAACAAAGAGGGAAAATAGAGATTTGATTGAGTCTGAAATAGATATCGTTGCTGCTGCGGTCGCAAGGAAATCCTGCCCGAAATATGTGGAAGGCAGTGCTCTAACTCACACATCCTTCCTTCTTCCTGCGCCACGCAGTCACCGACATCCTGCATTTGCTGTTGCTTCACTTCCAACTGCGCTCGTCTATTTATACAGCACTGCATCTCTGGCATATTGCATTCTCCTTTTCTACGCTATCCTGATCCAAGCAAATATCTGTACCTCATGCTACGAGGGACCTCATTCTTTCCTTCTGTCTCTAGTTTAGGCCTGGCACACCACTCGTTCCTCGTACAACACACGCAGCGATGACAGTACCACTGGGTCTCGAGTTATGGCACGCTTCGGTTTTGTGGGATGAACTGAACAAGCTGCGAGGCTTGCAGTATTCCGATGCGGACCTTGCGCTGGACGGCGAAAGTCTCGACGTCGCTAGTGTAGTCGCTGTTGCTCGACATGGACTTGCACCTCACATCAAGGACGACCCGGAAATCAAGAAGAAGGTTGTCCAGAGCATCCAAGTCCTCGACCACCACATCGAGAACGGTTGGGTGGTATACGGCGTCAATACAGGTTTTGGCGGCAGCGCAGACTCCCGAACGGAGCAGCTTAAGAAACTCCAAATCTCTTTGCTTCAACACACGCAAAGCGCTGTCATCACCTCCACAGACTTGGCACAAGGCCAGGTCGACCGAGATGGACAATCACACGTTATCCCCCCAGCTTGGGTGAAGGCCGCCATGGTCATCAGGGCCAATCAGAACCTTCGTGGCCACAGCGCCGTCAGAATTGAGGTCATTGAAGCTTTACTCAGTCTCCTCCGCCACGATATCACACCGATGGTGCCCCTGCGAGGAACCATTTCAGCATCCGGAGACTTGATGCCGCTGTCTTACATCGCGGGGACGTTGATTGGGGACCCCAACATCTCGGTCACCGTCGGATCGGGCTACAGTAGGAAGGTCATGTCCGCTTATGATGCCTTGAAGAGATGCGATATCAAGCCTGTCGAGCTGCAGCCGAAGGAGGGCCTAGGCCTGATCAATGGGACCGCCCCCTCTGCCGCTCTGGCTAGCTTGGTCATCCACGAAGCGAACCAACTCGCGGTGCTCGCTCAGGCTCTGACAGCTTTTACTGCTGAGTGTCTGCTTGGGAATGTCGAGTGGGCGAACGAGTTCATACACAGGATTCGGCCTCATACTGGACAAGCAGAGGCAGCACGAAATATTCGAAGTTTCCTCAAGTCGTCCGACTTCGTGATCGGTCTCGAGACCAAGAAGCGGACTGGGCAGGGCCTGTGGCAAGACAGGTATTCGACAAGGACGGCACCACAGTGGATTGGACCCTATCTAGAGGACCTTATGCTTGCGCATCGTCAAGTTGAGGTGGAGCTCAATTCGACATCCGACAACCCAGTCATCGACATCGGTACAAGCGGTGACCCTGCCACTGGAGACGTTTACTCCGGAGGCAACTTTCAGGCAACAGCCATTACTTCAGCTATGGACAAAACTAGGACGGCTATCCAGATGATTGGTCGTATGCTGTTTTCACAGTGCTCGGAGTTGATCAACCCGGCGACGAACAACGGCCTCGACCCCAACTTGGTCTTTGGAGACCCTGGCGAGTCCTACACCATGAAGGGCATCGACGTCAACATGGGCGCTTACATGTCAGAATTGGCCGCCCTTGCTCATCCCGTGTCTTCCCATGTACAGTCAGCCGAGATGCACAACCAAGGCATCAACTCCCTTGCTTTCCTTTCCGGCCGAAGGACCATGGAAGCCGTCGACGTTCTCTCGCACATGTGTGCTGCTCACCTGTTTGTGTGCTGCCAGGCGGCCGACTTGAGGGACTACCACGAAAGATTCCTCAGCTCGATTTCCGTCTCCGGACTGTTGAATGAAAACAAGATGGGGCTTAGCAATGTCCAGTTGGCAAAGTTGACGACCGGTCTGGACGAGTTGGTCCGGGCCTGGTGGAACGAGGCAAACAAGCTTGGCCATTTGCAGCGCTGTTCGGTCGTGGCCTCCAAATTTACAGCTTATGTCATGGACTTCATCACGAATGAAGCAATTGAGGCCGTATCGGTGAAAGCTATCATAAGTGTTCAAGACGAGTTTCGTCAAAGCATGGAGGCGTGGTTCAAGGACCCGTCCAACAACCCTAAGCTCAACCACTTCAACTCGACAGACACTCACGCTGCGTATCTCGAGGGACTGGGTCAGGGCTCTGCAGTGCTGTTCGACATTGTTCGCGGTAAACTGGGGCTTGCGTTTCATCAGGGGCTCAGAGAAGAGCAGAGCAGCACCATCGGTACGAGTGTGTCCCGGATTTACGAAGCGATCCGACAGGGTGCTGTCGTTCCGGCGCTGATGCCGTGTCTCGAGGGTGGCGACAATAGAAAGTATCTGGAAGTGGGAGCGGAAACGCCGGTGAGCAGTGATGCCAGTATCGGTTCGGTTGGTGTTTTGGGAAGAGTCTAGAATGTTACGAAGACGAGAGAGACGTGGCGTGTAGCCACTCTAAGGAAGGGTCATATGGCTTTAGAGGCAACCAGATCACTTTACAAGGAGAATCCCTAACTAATATCATTCGATGAAAGTCCTTGCTTCTACCAACAGTGTGTTCTTATTCACAAGGATGGTTGAAAACAGTGCGGTTGATAGGTATCATTATAAACACCTGTTGGTGGTGGGGTGAAGAAGTATCAGAGCTCAGGCACCAAGGACCCATGCATACACAATCCTGATCAAGTGTAGCATGAGGTAAGGAAACAAGAGGTTTAAAAGAAAACCATATTCGAAGAGGGATACAGAGAGTAGAAAGCTAAAGGACAAATATGAAGGTTTTGCCATGGCAGGAAAAAAACAAATGTCCCTAGCAAGGCTCGAACTTGCGACCTTTGGATATCCCGACCTGGATGCAGGGTCATATTGATGAGTAATATGAGACCAACGCTCTACCGACTGAGCCATAGAGACCAATTGTTGAAGTCTCCTTGTCGTCCCACTGACTATGTTGCATGACTTGGGGGACAAGGATGTGGCCTACCCGAATTGGGATTGGATCGGTGGGGGTCCGTGGTTTCCATGAAGCTTAAAGTGGGATGGCGCGGGAGCTGGGGGGAGGGGGTCCGGGCACCACACGTTCCGGCGCCGATGCGGAGAGGGGGGAGGCGCTGCGCGCGCGACGGTCGCGGAATGCACCTTGTACGCGGGCGCGGGTGTGAGCTCGACGTGAACGCGTGGGTTCGTCCGGTCCCTGACCACATCGTTACGATGGCCTTGGCCAGTCGCGTCGAAACCTACCCGTTTGCCTCTCTGCTCCCTACAGCATACTCTCTCGACTCTTCGAATCGCCAAAGGGAAAAGGATGGCTCGCCTGAAGATCTCTAGATAAATGCTGACAGGTTCTTCTTCTTCTTCTACCAAGCCTTTCGTTCGTCACAACGGTCAAATGAACACGGTCCCCCAGATCTGAGCTCGGGCCGCCATCTAGAAGTTGGTTCTGTGAGATGGCGTTTCCAATCTCTCGCGTCCAGATTAGCTGCAAGCCGCTTCCCGAACGCCCGAGATCGTGGCTGTTAATGCACACCCGGACTCCGGGGATTTCGGTTGCATTAGCTGCTGCTCTGGAAGGATTTGACACCTGTGTCTCCTCTCGAACAGTCAGCTTTAATGACATCAATGATGCTCACCTTGGTGGTATTACATTGGACTTGCACCTGAATAGGAATGGGAGTGGGAATGGGAAGATGGAGAATGCTTGAATTCGCCTAAACGCCTTTCTGAATAACGCGATGCCTTGAGCTGCTTCTCATCAGGCCCGCAGCGGCATACTTTCCCAAACCATGCAGTTTTTTCGTGTTCAACGTACAATATACACAAGCATAGACTGTTCAATGATATATCTACACCATGCTTTCATTATGACGCGCCGTCCTGGTCCCTTTCCTCCTGTCCGCATGCCGCTGCCTCTAATGATGTACGACGTTTGCCGTCCGCCCTGCCCGCGCCAAATAAGGAAAACTGAGCCGTCGTGGTATAAAATGCTCCATGCCGAACGCCATTGTGCATGCAATGCTTTCAGTGCGAGCCGCCAATTAGAGAAAGACGAAGTGAAGAGAAAAATAAACATGACCGGAAACCGAACATGGTTCCGCGTTGGCCAGTACTCTGGTATCATTGGTTCCACTGGACGTGGAACAAATCCGTAGCTTTTTGGTGATATGCGCCGTGCTCTTAAAGGTGATGGCGTCGGCAAGGGGGGGAATCAAGAAGAATATTTGGAAACGGGGCAGAATCGGTGTCATGATGCCAGGCGATGCAGATGGAGTGTTCCATGGGCAGGCCAAGCCTACAAGGACTCGTCCGCGTAGCTGTCGCCGTGTGAGTGTTTGGAATATCTGGGTGCTCGGCCCAGTTGGCTGAGAAGGTCATCTAGCTCGGCCCAGTTGTCGTTGTTTTCGGCAAACTTGCGATGTTTGCGAGTGAGGATGTGCTTCGGAGCTGTTAGCATGGCGCAGATTGAATGACATTCAGTGTTGACCTACCTCATCAAAGTCCTTAAATTTGTCCTGGCAGTTTTCACAATATCCCGGCTTCAGGTCACGCTTGCTCTTGGGAGGTGGCGCTGCCGTTTTGGAGCTGGCTCTGGAGAGCTTAGAGCTCTGCTTGTCAGGATCCTCCTCAATGAGTTCCATTCGCCTGCTGGTAGTCCTGGAGACGCTGGTAGACCTGGCAGAGGTTGCTTCCAACGACATCTCAGTAAGCCGTCGAGAGCTGGCATCCTGGGTTGTTGGGGCTCCTCTTTGCAGCACCTTGCGCTGCAGACCATGCACTTCCTTGCTAGTACCAGCCTTTGCACCGTTGATGCCAGACGTGGACGAAACCATCTGCGAGCGGATGGCCGACGTGATGTTGGAAGGCTGCACTCCGGACGCCACAGGCTCGCCGGCAAAGAAACGACCAGTACCAGCGCGGCCGGTGAAAGCGTTTTGCGTTCTTCCGAAATCAATGGGGTTGGAAATCACAGCCTTGGGAGGGTTGAACACATCCATGGGTTTCACCGCAGCCCGCGCCTTATTCTGTCCGTCTTGCATTTCAGAAAGCGTGCGCTTGCCAATGACAGCCTTGGGGACAGGGACTTCGGGGGGCTGAAGGGATTGGCGTTCCTCGACCGCGGGCTTCGCCGCAGCACGTTCCTTCTGCTCTTTCGGCTCCTTCTGTTCCTTCTGCTGCGTTGAGGGCTTTCGGCTAGGGCGTTCAACTGGTTCTGGCTCCTCGACAAATGGACAGCGTCCGTCCGTAACAGTCCTGAACTGGGGCCACTCGCCATCGTACTTGTTGTTGACCTTGGGATACTCCCGCACCATAATGGGCTTCTGCTTCTCGTCAATGTCATAGACGTAGATATACGGGCCCTTGAAGTTGATCATTTCCCTGCTGGTCACGGCATCAGAGGGACCGTTCAGTCGTTCGTGTTGCAACAACTGCAATAAACCGGGTTCCTCCGTCGTCTTCTTGCTTCCCAGGTTCTTCGCAGGCTCGCCCTTAGCACCATAGGCCGCGACAACATGCGGATCCGGCTCCAACAGAAACTGTAGCATCCTCTGGAACTTCTCGACGGACCAAATTTTTTTGCCCATGTCGCGGGCTTTGTGGAGGACATCGTTACTCTGTGTCGATCGCGTCCGCCTGGTCCTGTCGTCCTGAGGCTGGGTATGAGCTCGTCTCGACGTGGTCTCCAGCAGGAGACGCCTTCGTGCATCGGTAGACCGGTCGAGAAGGGACGGGTTGATGGTCTGGGGTTGCTCTTCGGGCTCGACATCGTGTGCAGACGCTTGCACGTCCTCTTGCGCTGGTATCGGGCGGGCGGTCACGATGTGGGTGATGCTGCTCGAGAAGAACCTCTCATCTCTCTATACAAATACGGTGTCAGTTGATGATGCCCACGACATCCAGGTTCAAATGTAAGACATACGGCTCCGAGAGACTGTGCATGTCTGGAAAGCTTGGCTCTCTGGTCCTCGGGGATACTGTCAAAATAAAAGACCATCTTTGGGAACCTCCCCCGGTATTCAGCCTGCCATTGACGGATCCTCTCGACGTTGGCGTCATCGTGATGTGTCGATCGTTCTTTGGTGATTGGCCGACCCACACGCTGGGGTAGCTGGGAGGCCTTCGTGATCTTGGACGGCGACCGTAGTTGACGCGACCCGGCATTCTCGACAGCCTGCTTTTTGTAGGGCGGCGGTTGGGCGTAGAGCTCTTCTCGCTGGATGTTGGCATGCGAGCGTTTCTGCTTGGCCTGCGCCAGAGCAGAAGCAGCTCTCAAGGGCGAATTGGCCACATTGGGGTTGCTAGACAAAGGCGTTCGTCTAGTGGACATGGCCGGAGGAGGGATAAGATTCGGTGATAGGGATATGGCTGCCATAAAAATGCCCAATCAATATGCTCGACGAGAGGAAAAGGAGAGAGCTCGTTTGATTTGTCGGGTTGGGTTGTTCGACACAGTGAGAGAGAGAGTGTGTGTGTGTGTGTACGTGTGTGGTGGTGTCGAGAGGGGTTGCTCTGTGGACGACGGGCACGCGACGTGGTAGGCTAACACACGTCGCTCACGCGTACCAACAGAGACCGTGTCGAAGTCTTCACAAAGACATTGAAGAGCGATGCGAAACCTGGGAGATGTTATGGAACCACCAGGCGGAGAAAAAGTGAGGGACGAAGGGGATGTCGTCGTCGGAGTTCGTAAGAGCAGCACCACGAGGTGTGTGGTTTGGTGTGGGCAGGTTCGGACAGAGCTTTATTAACGAAGAGAGTGGTTGGTGTTGTGTGGTGCGTGGAAGAAGGTCCCCCCCGTCGCTGGACCCGAATGACCCAAGTCGCGCTTGACGGGTTTGGGAGGGGAACAACAGCGCTAATCCCAGTTGGACACGGCCGAAAACACGCACGGGCCAGCCGCCTCTCCAGCAACCGGCCAAAATTTGTTTGGCCCAGCGCGTCTCACAGGGACCTTTGGCAGCCGTGGTACAGTGGAGGATCACTGTAAATGGGACCAACAACAACCCAACTGAGCTGCCAGGCCGTAGGCGACGGCAGCCTGGAAATTGGATGGAGCTGATCCAGTGCGAAAACAATAAAAAAAATCCTGCTCCTTTCTGGGGCCCTGCTGGATCCATTTCCCAGTGCCCTTGACGCAATGGTTCGCTTCTACAATGTTGTTTGCCACATCTGGCATTATTTGCTGGGTATTTGGGACAGGGTCGAAGACATAAAAGTATCTTTTCACACGCGAGAGCTGTTGGGATGCATCAGCAACGTTAAATCCGTCCATAACTGACACCCATGGTACAGACGTGCCTCCTACCTAATTCCCTACACACCTACCAACATGGATGGGTGTGGTGGAGTGGAACAAGTACTGCCGTACCGACGGATGCGCATGCAGTCGAACACTTGCAGATACAAAACTACACCTCTTCGTTAGATACATATAACAACATTACTCCATATCCGCTCTCGCTCACAAAATCCCATGCACTCGACTCGACTCGTCATTGTGGCACGATACCAAAAAGGGACTTTCAGGCCGTCTCAGTCTTCAGCCTTCGGTCCTCAGTCTCACGCAAAGTCCGCATGCGCTCGGCCCAATTGACGAGTCAGCCTTCTTGCAATTCTCAGTGCACTCGTCGCGCCTTCGCTGCAAGGTAGTAAGGAGATGACCTCATCCGAGTCGTAGTGCTCCATCTTCTCCCTTCCTTCTCACCCCTTCTCCCTCATCGTCACATATCCGGCCATGAACGTTTCACGGCCGGTGAGCCGCGCCCTTCGAACTGCCCAGAGGTTACCCCCAGTGTCATTGGTATCACCATGGCGGCCCTCTTCATTCACCGGCCGTCTCCTCCGGCGCTATTCCGCCGTCTCTGCCGCCGAGTTGCATTTCGGACAGCCCGTGCATGAGACTCACCCTCACATCCTCAAGGCCGGCGAGAGTGAGTAACACACAGTTCCTATTGTATACAAGTTTCACTCATGCAATTGTACACTGGCTCATCAACCCTTAAAAAAATTGTCACAATGAGCATCGTATTTCGAATAAAGAAAATTGTATCATCAAGCAAACCCTCTGCTGACGCTGCCACTCAGTCACACCCGGCATCACGGCCCAGGAGTACTGGGAACGACGCGCCCGCCTTGCCGAGAAGCTCCCGGACAATGGTGTCGCCGTCCTCGCCGCCGCTGACCTCCAGTACCGCTCCGGTGCCGTCTTCTTCCCCTACCGCCAAGAGTCCAACTTCCTCTACCTCACCGGCTGGAACGAGGGCGACTCGGTCGCCGTCATTCAAAAGACTGGTGTAGAGTTCGGCGACTTCGTCTTCCACCTCTTCACGAAGCCAAAGGACCCCGTCGCCGAGCAGTGGATGGGGCCCCGCAACGGCGTTCAGGCCGCCATCGACATCTTCAACGCTGACAAGGCCGCCGATATCGCCAAGATCGACCGCCACCTCCCCGAGATCCTCAAGGGCGCCAGCCGCGTCTACACCGACATCGAGAGGCCGCGGCAGGGAGAGCAGGAGGGCAAGCTTTGGCAGCTTATGAAGGCCGAAAAGTCTTGGTTTCCATCTGTTAAACTGCCCCTATACCCCCTCGTGAACTCTTTAAGAGCCATCAAGTCCCCGGCCGAGGTCGCCAACATGCGTCGCGCCGGTCAGATCTCCGGTCGCGTCATCACCGACGCCATGCGAAGGTCGTGGACCCGCGAGAAGGACCTTCACGCCTTCCTCGACTACCGCTTCGCAGCCGACGGCTGCGACGGCTCAGCCTACGTCCCCGTCGTCGCCGGCGGTCAGAACGGCCTCTGCATTCACTATGTTGTGAACAACAACGTCCTACGCGACGGCGAGACGGTCCTCGTTGACGCTGGCGGCGAGTATGGTACTTACATCACCGATATTTCTCGTACCTGGCCTGTGAACGGCAAGTTCTCACCGGCGCAGAGAGACCTCTACGAGGCCGTACTCACGGTACAGCGCTCCAGCGTCTCGCTGTGCCGGGAGAACGCCAACCTCTCTCTAGACGAAATCCACGACCACACCTCAGCGGGGTTGCTCGAGCAGCTCAAGAGCCTGGGCTTCGACATTACGACGCGCGACATAGACGTGCTGTTTCCCCACCACGTCGGCCACTATGTCGGCCTGGATGTCCACGATGTACCGGGCTACGGCAGGAGGACACCCCTGAAGAAGGGTCACTGCGTGACTATCGAGCCGGGCATCTATGTCCCGGACGCGGACCGGTGGCCGGAGCACTTCCGGGGCTTGGGCGTGCGGATCGAGGACAGCATCTGCGTGGATGAAGAGTCGCCGTACATCCTCACGACGGAGGCCGTCAAGGAGGTCGCCGATATCGAGGCTCTGAGAGACTAAAAGAGCCATGCATAACAAGTGAAACCTGTAAACAATCTATCCATTGCTGTAACACTAAAGGACAATACCAGAATCGGCACTGA
Organism: Colletotrichum incanum; assembly: GCA_001625285.1. Lineage (NCBI taxonomy): Eukaryota > Fungi > Ascomycota > Sordariomycetes > Glomerellales > Glomerellaceae > Colletotrichum > Colletotrichum incanum. Next base: position 173,338 of record LFIW01000748.1, read on the forward strand.
CAATGTGTCATTGTACAAGGAAGCTCAACATTTCGCCAGATTGATAGGAAGTCAGGAGGCCAGCGAGCCTCTTTGTCAGCTGTTCTCACTTGGCTAATATGATATGTTCTGTCCCATTTCCTCACTTTCCCAATACAGGGGATCAGGACCCTGGACCCCTCGAAGCTCGGACACCGAAAGCGGATGTTCGTCAAGCACGTTCCCAGTATGGAACGGGCGGGGCCCGTTCATGTCACAGGTTGACCTTGTTTGTCTCCTGGGACTTCTTTGGGGACGGGACTGAGCCTCTAGGCAGGATGTGGCCATAAACCCGCGTCCATCAGCTGATGCTCGGAAGATTAGCCAATGGTTGTGATTGCATTAGCCTGCCGCTTCGTCCAGTTTTCTCAAGGCAACTAAACATTAGTACGGCATCGCTGATACCTCGTTGATATTATAACAAGTTCATAGTTGAGTGCACAGGGGGTGGTTGGGTGTGCGGAAGACAAAGTGAGCCACGTCAACTGCCATCCCGTTATCCGCATCAACTACCCAGGTCTCATTATAGACCATCATTACGGAAGTGAGATGCAATAATTCATTGCAGGTCTAATAACCGGTGATTATGTGTATGTGCCTATTCATTCGTCGTAGATTGATCGCAATCGTATATTTTGGGGCAAATCGCAGCCCATGACAACGTGATATTTACAATTCGCAATCGTAATGCGTAATACGGTAAGAGGAGAGGGACATTAACAAAAACCTCTTGGGTCGAAGAGGGTTCTGCTGTAGTTCGGCATCGGGAAAGGTTGCCGCGTCTGGGCGCTCAAGAGCTGCTCAAAGGCTTGTAGGCGCCTCGCGAGTTCCTGGTGCTCGCGCATGATGGCCTTGTTCCTTCTTTCTAGGTAGTGTATATATTCAGTGGCCTTCGTAAGAACGGTTCCCTGCAACGTTCTGTAAGCAAATTCCCCATTGGAATCGATTGAAGCGGTTGCGAGCTCTTACCTTACTGACTTTGGGGCCACGCTGCGATTGGCTATCTGCCTCAGCATCTTCCCCCCCTTCCTCGGGTATTGACTTGAGTGACGGGACCGCGTCGCGCAGCTCCGAAATTCTATCTTTGAGATTGGTACGATATTTCCTCTCGATATCGTTGTGCGCTGTTCGGTCGCCTGTCTTGGCCTTGTCTTTAGACTTTTCAGACATGCCAGTAGCGTTGGTGTTGGTTCGCGACACGTGCGGCCGTTGCGACTGGGCTTCCTCCTTTACTGTGGCCTTTTCTTTCTGTTTACCTTTGTGAAGAGCTGACTGTTCCGGGCCTTTAGCAATGTCGCTCAGGTTTCCTGTGGCCATGTTCGCGTCGAAGTTTTCCAGGCTCGCAAACTCGGGACCCAGATCTGCTCCCACACCGAACCCCATACCAGAGCCTAAACCGGTTGCTGATGATCGGCCGCCGGTATTGAGGGCTATTGCCAGCAATCGTCGCTGTTCAGGGTCAAGCATCGGCGCGCCCATGCCGCCCATGCCACCCATTCCAAAGAGAGGATTCATCCTCAGCCCGGGTGCTGGCTTTTCCCAACTCAGAGGTGTCGAGTAAAGGCCCTCTCTGGGAGGTACCTCCTGGGGTGGTTGAGAATCAATCTTGCCAAGTTGGTCGCCGAGGTTCATCGACTCCAGGAAATCCTCATCATCCGACAAAGCATTGTCGAGAGCGGTGTCGTCCATGAAGTCCTCTGGCTTAAAAACAGGGTTGGTATATAATCCGGCACCTAGACCAGGCGTCGTGGACATAGGGTTCAGACGATTTGCAGCCGGTCTGGCAAGTGTCAGTTCGTTCGCCCTACCGCTTTTCAAGTTCGTATGTGGGAATGAAAATACCTTGGTCGGTAGTTGGGGGTAGGATTGCTACGCCTCGAAAAGTCAATCTCGAAGCTACCACCAAGCTTCTGCTCCTCATCATCGTCAAATTGAATCCAGTAGTCAACAGACTCTAGTGCGGCGGCCTCGGAATCGACCTTGGTGCGCTTGCGCGCATGGCCGTCTCTCCGCCGCGAGTCTTGACCTGGCGCAGCTCTGTTCGGCAGACCGGTATTCCTGGGCTGGCCGTGACTGAACTGCATCTGAGCTGGCATGGAACCGAGGCCGAAGTTCGTGCTGCCGGGCGACGCCTGAGCAAAAGACGGCAGCGAACCGGAAGGGCCATTAGACGTGGACTCTGAGTTCGCTTGATCGCCTCCTAGGGACTCCCAAAGAGAAGTGTCGGGCGCATTTCTGGCGGTACCTATGGTGGAAGACTCGGCGGTTTGTTCGACGGAGTTTGTGGTTTGATTGTTGGGGACGGCGAAGTAGTCGGGGTTCTTGAGGAAGTTGGGGTCCATCACAAAGCTAGCATTTCGGCCCCCGAATCGTCGGCGGTCGTCGATCTAGAAATCGATATGTGAAATGTAGAGTGGGCGTAGGGCGGGTCGATCGCTTGATGGTTATTCCTGAGCACAGGGCGCTCAGATCTCGTATGACTCTTGATTGAGAAAAGAATTTGGCCGTTCAAAATGGCCAGTCGTACCACCACGCGTAGCCAATCAAGCTCGTATTGTCATCCAATGGCAGCGAGGTCAATGGAAACAAGGAGAGGGCGGCAGTCGTCGGTGTCGGCAAGGATAGCTCGGGATGCAGGATGCAGTGAAGAATGGAGACGTTGTTCGCCTGTGTGTACCGTGATGGTGTCGCTCGCAAACGGCGGACAGGGCGACGATGGCGGGGGGATAGGCGCTTATTAAGATCAGCTCAGGTTCGCAAGACTCAACAGGACTCGGCCCAGGGCGACAGTTCGCGACCAAGGTGAATCAGAGGTGGGAGGCAAACAAGTAGCACAGAGACGGAGAGCAAGATCCATCAAACACGGGGAAGGACAAGAAAAGAGTTGAGGGTTGAGAAGAAATTTGTGGAGGCCAGAACGAAAATGACTGGTCACACCTTACGTATCCGGGCAGGGACCTACGGAAGGCGACAGGAGGTTTACAGAGCGGAAGAGGAGTTTTGGGAAGTTCAGGTGAATCGTAGTTGACAACGGCGGCAGTACGCAGAAAGCAGGGCGGGAATCGCGAATCGCAAAAAGGCGCTGGACGGGAAGGGAAAGTCGGCTGATATTCAAGGACATGAAAGAGTGACCCGCGCCGGTTTCCGCGAGATGGACGGGTGAGGGAGGGGGGATGACTCGGGCCAGGGCGGCCGAAAGAGAGAAAAACCTGTAGGAAAAAAGTGTGCAAAGAACCGCCAATTGGGCGGGAAAGAGTGATCGAGGATGGGAAGGAATGGCCTGACATGGCATTTGCCAGTGGCCGGGGCACACTGGCTGAGCGTATCAAAAATCGTCCACTTCATCTTGACAATCGTATGATGGACAAGGCTACTGGAGGGGAGTCGTGCGATGTGCGCCAAGTCTCGCAACAGGCCCGTTCCATTGGACACTGGTCGATCCGGCCCCACCCTAGACCGCCCGAGCTATCAGCCTTGCAGTCGAGCCCGAGCGTCGCCCCAGAATAGACTTCCCGCTCCGTTAGGGTCCGCCTGCTTCCGGCTTAGTTCTGTTTGGTTTTTGGGGGTCCCCTCCCCTTTCCGTGTGTTAGTGGTGCTGGCCCATATCGGTTCTATCATTGGTCCTTGACGCTTGACATGAACGACACGTTCATTCCAGGGCGGGCAAGCCGCCACTGAGCGGGCAGGTCAGCCATGGCCAATGTTGACACATGGCTGCCCGAGCTTACCTTTTGGTTGCTGTTGGCGATGGTTCACCTCCCCAAGGGCCTTCGTTACATAGCCCGCATGCGCCGCCCTCGAGAACGACGGCCCCCCTTCCGTCACCGGGGTGGGACCGGGACGGAAGACATCACACGCCAAAATCAAAGGTTTCGAGTCGTTCGCTGCCTCTTCTCTCCCATCCGCCATTTCTCGTCACCGCATTCTCACCCCCACGTCTGCATACATCAAAGGATGTAGATGTCTCTTTGCTGGAGCCAGCGACTAGGCGCTGGTGGCTGCAACGCACGTGGAATCTTCAAGACAAACACCAGCAACCAAGACATCGTTGGGGAAATAACGTGCGAAGCCGTTGCGGGCCACTGCCGACCACCGGTGCCCTTTTTCTCTCCAGCTCCCTTGCATTCCATATGTCTTCCATAACTCGTTTTTACCAGCCCCTTCGCTTTCGTGTCAGCTTTCTCTACCTCCGACCACACGCTACTCCTGGCGAAAGGCCATTCATCGTTTCCTTCTTGCCTCCTAAGGTGTGGTTCAGCAAGTACGCCAAAGTCTTCTTCAAGCAAGCGCCCCACATTAGTGGTTCATGGGAAACATTATTCTCTAGGCGATGCAACTTCCGATAAAGGTCGAGAGGAAGCATCGTATTGCCACAATGAATGATAACATCAGTGCTTTTTTCCCCGTAGGCCGAGGTTTTCAAGTATGAATGCTTCTACATGCATTGTTGCTCTGCTAGAGTTCGGAGGATTCGACCATCACATCATCCATTCATCTAGTTCTACCTCATAATCAAGAGACACGCCTCTAACCATCATGACGTCTATCGCCCCCATGCTGGAGGTTGACATCAGTCAGGGCCGTTAGAGAGGCCCGTCTGCACCCCTGGCTTACACATCGAGCTGATGTGGCCCAATTGCATCAAGTTCTACCAAGCAGCGCCAAACAATACTTACTAGACCCTTACCGACAAGAAAAAGGTTGATCTCGCTGAGTTCATTGCCCTGAACCGCGGCGTAGGAGGAATGAGCGGATGCTCCAGGGGAAACATCACGGCAGGTTACTGGTATTGCGTCAAGCTGAACGGTTGGGAACAGGCACGCGTACAGAGAAACCTTATTCATGGGATACGGAAAAGTTCACTTTAAGGACGGAGGAGCTTCGCTTCAGGCAAGGATGTAGTCATAACGGCGAGTCAGTTATTTGCATGAGGTTCTGTCTCCCACATGTACTTTCAGGGATGAGAGAGACGTCTAGACATGCTATCTCGAAAGACAACAAAACTTGACCGCATACTCCATACCGACAGGCTTCGTTCCCCGGCTTTCAGGCAGATCCTTCTCCTTACTCAGATCATCGCACTAGTAGCAATATGGGACAATCTCACGTTGCAATGTGAGGTCGTCAGTGACGTCGAGGGTTTGGATCGGCCGCTCGATTGGCACAGTCAGTGCAAGGTCCGGGCCAGGAGATCATATCGTGCTTGGGTTTTGGTCCTTTGCACCCTTTGCCCATGTTGGGGCACCACTTGATGTCGTGAAAGCCAGCGTGGCCACATTCGAACTGCTTGTCGACCTGCTTGCACATGATGGTGAATGTCTCGGCTCGCAATCTCGATCCTCGCTCTTCTGTCACTTCTCGTGATCAGTATCTTCTTTGAGAACAGAACAACAGTAAGTTCGGTTCATGTCATCATCACTCCTTTACCCACAACAGAAAACCCACAGAGATATTCATACAGTTGGATAATTGGTACTCAACTAATCTTAAGTGTATCCGATTACTTGCGGTTTGGTTCTCTTCAAGGCTTCAGGAGTCTTTGAACGAATTGGTTCTGTTCTTTGCCTTCTCGGTTGGTCTGCTTCGGACTGGGAGGTCACAGGCTGTCTAGTAACAGCAGGAAGCGTAGACAGAAAGGGCGACTTAAATTCGAGGCTCAAGGCATCGAATCAGCGACAGAGGGTCCCAGAGGAGTCTCTGATGGGAAAGAGGAGGTAATGAAGACGTTCGGGACGATCGTGGAAGTCCAGATGTGCAGAATGACTATATTGGGGGTATTTGGCTCCAATAAGGCTTGAGAAAATTTCGCTGTAGGCTGTGGGAGGTTGAAAGAAGGTCTATACCAACCCTCTTATACAGAAGACGAAGTTTGCCAATTTAGCAACGTGCAACCAAATCTATATGGTCTAGGCCTCTCGGACGCCCGGCCGCGTTCCGCGGTACTGTAGAACACGGTCATCCCTGAATCAAGGTGCATGTAGCGACAAAAAGCAGAGAGCCGTTAGAAATATCATATCTCAACATTCTGCAGAGTGATTTTGACAATTTGGATGGGTGCCAAGGTTGGAATGGTGGCACCAGTGGGCATGGTAGACGGAGCAGAGGCGGGGTGGTCGCCCGCCGGGACGCGGAGCCCCTTTGTGTCTTCTCGTCAGCTTCTCTTGTGTCTGGGATTTCCCGCCGTAAACCCATGGAGCGACAAACCGACGTCACTTTGGCGGACGGCCTCGGGATTTCCACTTCTTCCCCCCGCTATGCAGTCTATCATCGGACTTCGGCGTTGGGCTGCTCGGCTGATTGCAGAGGAAGATTGGATGCAAGGAAAAAAGCGGTGATGGAGGTACGGGCATTTCTTTCTTCTCTTCTCTCTGCGCGGCATCGAGATTCCATCGCTGTGTCGGCTTCAGAAAACAAGAGGCATAGGTCCCTGGACGAGAAGCAGGCAGTGAGCAAGCAATTAGCCTACTATGAGTGAAGAATGCTGTCAAAAGGTGGGGGCTGGCTTGGTGAAGCTCATTGTTCAAAGACCCTGGACCCCTGTTGACTCTTCCGGGGTAAGCCCCGTCTGGCCCTATCACACACTTGTTGGGCTGTCGCTTTTTGATAGATGATCGCCCTCAGGGTGTCAAACGGTAAAAGTCACGACCCTCCCCGCCCATGCCGCTATGGTGTCTCTCGCCTCAGCCGCAACAAAGGGAGAAATGGATGTGAACCCCTTCGTAAGCTTGCAGGAGCATGCGAGACATGAAGGTCGGGATCCCACGCTGGATACTTCCGGGGGCGGAAACCTATGGCAGGTCTTGCAATCTTGTCGCATCCCGTGTCAAGTATTATCGAGCAAGAACGTCCCGCTACTGCGAGCTTCTGCGCGAATGGGCTGATCCTATTAGTCCTCCTCGCTAGCACATTTGTCAGACGCACATTGCAGATGTGCATACGGCACGCACACGACAGATTGCTCGTGCAGCGAATAGTCTACGCTCGAGGACCCCATCCGAGTGGAGGGGGACGATGCCCTCTTTGCTGCAGGGTCATCAGAGTCCAAACTGATTGAGATGTGAGGATGCTTCGCTAGCGATGATTGTGGCTGTAATATTGTGCTTTTGTGCGACTTCTTTCGGGATCATCATCGAGATGCCGGGGCCACCGCCGTGTGGAGATATCTACGGCCGTCACTGCCGCACGTTGATTGGATTTCTTGTTTTTTCCCACATGGTAGCTGCTTCCAAGGAGCAAAACATTGAGATTGGTCTTGGGTTTTGCTCAAATTCCCAATACTAATAATGGACCAACAGCCGAGGATAATCAACCTTGTAAAGGGGGCCAGCATCGCCTACTAACATTCTGAGGTCATATCTGTCTGCCAGTGGCTCTAGAAAGGGATTTGTCGTGGAGGTAAACTCAGCCGCTTTTAAGGGTTGTTATCCGTGGGAGGAAGTGAACAACAAGTTGCATCCCTCAACCCGTCCAAGCCACCCCTGGAACAGACTTCACGGTGCCATGCCAATGCCTCAGCAAAAGACCAATGCCTGCCGTACTCAGTACTTGCCAGGCTTTTTTCTTTCTTTCTCCATGACATTCTTTTTCGCCCTGCTGGTAATAGTATAGAGTGGGGAGTTCAAACTCAAGAACGCCAGTCGAGCGTGTCTCTCTCTGGCCTGCCCCTAATGACGATTCGACGCCATGGTTCTTCTAAGGTTAGTCTGTGATGGAGCTTGATTTGTTTTTTTGTTGATACTCGGTATCCCGTGGAATAGAAGTGTTGTTTCAAGGGAATTCATGCAACTATTCGCGTCAAGGACTGCATCTGCCTAGTAATGCTCTCTCTAATGCTCTTCCGCATTTCGAAAAGCTTTCCACTAACATGTACTTCCACTCCTTACTTGAGCTCGGACAAAAAACAAGAGGCGTTTGAATTCCAACGAGGCAGTTCCTAGTATTGGTTCCCAATTGTCACAGAAACTTTTCTCATAGCTCCCAGTGATGCATCGAGATTGAGATACCTGCCTCAATATACCGATGTGGCACTGTCACTTTGGAAATAATTTGGTCAATAAAGGGCGTCTGCGTCTTGGGCTCACTCTTTGGACTGAAACCGCCTCTTGTTTACCTTCACCATACGGAGAAGGAATGACTTGCATACATAGCGTCGTGACTGCCCCCTTTCTCTTTCAATCTCCCTCTTGGAGGGCACCTTCCCTCGAAGCCCTCGCGACACATACCATACATCTCACGCCTGCCGCTTTCAAATTTCATCCCAAGTACAAGTCTCATTGAGGTAAGAGCTTTTTTTTCAACTGGTCCCAAACACCAGCTTCGGGGACGGGCGACTTTCTCCAACACCTGCCCAACTCGTCGACGGCCATTGCCGTCAACCTTGGCCTGCTGGCGTCACCACCTGTTCACCTCACATTTTTCTCTGTTGGCTCCGGATCAGGGAGGAAGCCATCTCATCTTCATAACGCACAAGAGCCACCTCGAATTTGACGATCTACCGGCCCCTTATCCTCAACCCATAGGTTCTTGCACCCGCAGCGTCGGCGCGACTCCTACGATAATATGCGTCACGACATCTTCACGGTCCTTTGGGGATCGTTAATGACACTCTTCTGGGTTGGCACCGTGGACGCATTCTCATGGGGTGGCAATGAGGGGAGTTCGAAACCCTCCCAGTCCTTGGAAGAACACATCGTGGACCCCTCGGTTGCGATCCAAGACAGGTCACGCTTACCGAGTGTCTATGCCGTCGCCATACAGGAACTGCAAGAGCTGGAATCCGAACCTCTGTGTCACCGCATCGCTGCCCGGCTACTGGTCAACAACTGTCAGCTACTCGACGGCAAAGACGACGCCACTGTTCTCACCGATAGCGGTAGACAGGTTCGCGACTTTGTTGATTCCTACGCCGCTAGTCTTGCCATCTGCGACCTCGAAAGAGGCAGCTTCGTTATTCCCTCCAGCTGTGGGCCATTCCGCGAGCGTTCTTTGGTCAATATACCCGATTCTAGCATCCCTCGTCTTCACGCCTCCCCTCAACAGATCGACTCGTGTCTTTCGGGACTGGCCAAGTCCGATTCGGCATGGAATACTTGGGTCAGCTATCGTCACAAGGCTTTGAGGTTCTGTGAAGCTGCTCGTGCGGACAACGAAAAAGGTACGTTTCCCCCTAATTTTGAAATCATTGTTAACCGTGTCACAGCCCGGAGCATTCGCCTCCACCAGCGACTTACTGAAATCCTGTCCAAAATTTCCAAGGGAGTCGAACAGGAGCTTGAGGCTAACATTCAGGCCATCAATCTTCGAGCGACCGAGACAACCGAACAGCTACGACTCATGGTCCCTGAGATTGAACAGCTACGGAATCAGCTCCAGGATTTAGACCGAACGATTTATCAGGATGTAATGCAGATATCTCAGGTTAGCAAAGTGTGGCATAGTTCATGATCACATCTGACTGACGAGGAAGGCGTCAAATTCTGTGATGAGAGACGGCCTTGAAGATGCTCAGAACCTACAGCAGCTGCTAAGTGTTCTTCTCAAGACGGTTTTGAGCAACAATGCCGAAGTTGCGGCATCTCAAGAAGTAGCGTTGGCGACTTTAAAGGAACGCACCGATTCCGAGGTTGCCGTTGTCATGGCTGCGCTTGCAACAGCTGCAGTGTCTTCTGCTTCCCTTCAGAATCAGATGGTGGGCGCATTCAAATCCTTTGAGGTCGTGCACTAAGCTGATCTTGGTTCAGGAACTGTCACACCTTCGAGTGGTGGAACTAGCTGGTCAACAAGATCACCTCAAGAAGGTGAACGAGATCCCTTAAGTCTGCCTACAAATCCCTAGCTAACTTTTCCCAGGGATTGATGAGACTTCTACACATCACAGAAGACCTCTCGTCGAAGTATGAGTCACATACAGAGAAGCTAGTCCTGGCCCAGAAGATATCAGGCGATCTCCTGGAAACACTGGATGACATGGTGGCCTCGACGTCAGAGGTCCGTGGCTCTCTAGGTCGCCGATCCAGCTGGACAAGCTGGTTGCCGTATGTCATCTGCCCGGCAGCATCTTTACTCATGGGATCATACGGTCTTCCACCATCTGCAGTCCGAAATATTGGACTTATTGCGCTAGGTGGGCTCGTTGGCACCCTCTTCTCAAGTCTTGAATACTGACCTTTCTGCTACAGGCGAAGTCGCCGGCTTTGTCGTATCTTACGTCAAAAATTTCACCCCGAGCGCTCTCAACATTCGTCGATCTGGGCTTCCCTCTTTCATCGATGAAAACAGTACACTTGCTTTCATACCGGCTGGAAATGGTATTTTACGAAACCTGCCGCTAGATTTACGCAATATTCGGTGATCAAAGCGGCCATGGGGCGTTTATCGACCAACTATCGTCAAAACATTTCCACATCGAAACACTTACACGGTTATGACAACTGGTCTCGGGGATATTGACTTCGGCGTTCTTCATTGTTCGGCTTGTTTTACAATTTGCTTTCATTTTCGGAATTACGGACTAGTCAATGGGGGATTGCTGCGGTGAAATCAGAGCAGGGAAAAGCGATGGGGTTGCCTCTGACATCATTTCTCACATATGGACTTAGCAAATCGCTCATTCGGGTACCTCGGTCGATAACTGGATTTTGATCATTCTCACCCATACACCTTCCTCTCTTGCTTATCTTTTGTGACAGTAAGACCAGTGTATGGCAAGCTGCGGGGAAGCGCATGAGCACAATACCTGCTGCCTCTCCTCATAGCCTGACCCCGACTTTTAGCCAAAGTTTGCCGTTGTCTCCAAACACCCGACCGTCTTGAAGTTGCGGGATTAACTCCAAGACGAGACGAAGGACAGCGGCGATGGCGGACAAGGTCAAGATCGCGCTCATACAAATGCACCCCAAGGTCAGCAAGTCTAGGACCACCCCTCATCAGAGGATGCCTCAATCAAGTTTAGCTCCCGCGCTCCTCTTTCTCATGCGCGCCCTGGCCGTCGACCCAGTTCGCGCGGGACACGCAGCCACGCCAAGGGACGACCAAACAGAGTTCTGACAAGCATCACAGGTCGTCGCGCCAGGGGAGAACTTCGCCAAGGCAGAGTCGTACATCCGCTCCGCCGCGTCCCGGGGCTGCTCGCTTGCCGTCCTGCCTGAGTACCATCTCACATCATGGGTCCCCGACAACCCAAAGTTCGTGTCGAGCTGCGCGCAATCCGGGGTCTACCTGGAGAAGTACCGGGCGCTAGCCAGGGAACTCGGCATTTCCATCGTGCCGGGGACCATAATCGAACTCGACGGCGAGGAGGGCGACGACGACCTCGATCTCCTCAACGTCGCATACTTCATCGGCCCGGATGGCACCGTGCTTGGGCAGTATAAGAAGAAGAACCTATGGCACAACGAACGGCCGCACCTCACCAAGGGCCCAGAACCGCATGGCGCCTTTGAAACGCCGCTGGGAAGGGCGGGGATGCTGGTGTGCTGGGACCTGGCGTTCCCTGAAGCGTTCCGGGAGCTCATCCGCGACGGGGCACGGGTCATTGTGTGTCCCGCCTTCTGGCTTGCGGACGAATATAAGCGCAATCGTGGGGATGGGGGCATACAGGTGGTGAACCGGGACTCGGAGAGGGTGTTCCTGGAGAACGTCATGGTGGCGAGGGCGTTTGAGAACACTGCCGCCGTGGTTCTCGTCAACGCGGGCGGGCCCGTGGGCGGGGGCGGGGTGGAAGTCCGAGAGGGCGGTGCGCGGGTGCGGTATTGTGGTGTTAGCCAGGTCGCGATGCCGCTCATCGGACCACAGGGGAAGCTGGGCGCCGAGGAGGCGATGGAGGTCGTCGAGGTTGACCTTGGATTGTTGGACGTTGCCGAGGGGGCGTATAAGGTGAGAGAGGATATGAGGAAGGAGGGGTGGCATTACGGGTATTCGATCGTCAAGGAGTGAGTGATAGAGGAGGGATTCCATACAAGGAAGAGGAAGAGGAAGAGGAAGAGGAAAAGAAAAGGGGGCAGGCGTTCCGAACAGGGGGTTCTCACTTGCTTTTCGGCAAGCAGAGGATCTTTGTGGTGGCGGCCAGAAACCTGCCTGGGAGAGAAAGAGAGAGATTAATGATGGACAACAGGACACGAGATAGAATCATCATGGTGAAGATTGACGGTTCATGATGAATGATCATTTATTGCGAAATTCGGGTATCAATGGCATTGCTCTTTAAGGGAGCCAGCCTAGCCATAGTCAAAGAAAGCAGTCTTGTCAAGTGACGGCATATTCTCAGCTCACTCACTGAGAGCTCTGAGCGACCTCATCCAGGTATGCCAAAAACTCTCTCCTCCGCTCGATCCGCTCCAGCGTGTGCTTCTTCACGAGGTAGTCCCAGTACTTTTGTAGCTTGGGCCGATCAGTCTCGGCCTCCAGGTCCCCGTCATCGACCCGCCGGAGCCGCTTGTCATCGTTCGCCGTCCAGACTCCCTGCCAGTTGCTGGGCAGCTCTTTATGTTTCTTAAGGTACTTGAGAAGATCCGTGGCCAGTGGCGTGCAGAGCGACGTGGCATTGAGCGCAGTGATGATATCCTTGCGCGCGTAGCCAAACGTATCGAAGCGGTCGATAAGGTCCTCAAGCTCGGCGGTCTTATCTGCCGATTCTTGGGAATCGGGGATGGCTCGCTCTGTCCGTTCTTTGGGGACCCCTCCAATATCTGCGGCGGGGAATTCTTGTGCTGGAACAGGGCTTGAGGCCGGGACCCTCTCGACCCCCTTACCCTTGTGCTTGAATGACAGAGGCACGGGGGTCACTGCTTCTACCTCACTAAGGAGCTGCTGTGACGGCGAAATGTCGAACTCGGCACTGCCTTGTGATTCTTGTCGAGGAGCATCTTCGAAAGCGAAGTCTTGTGTCTCTGGTTCGAAGCGGCGAGTTCTTCCGGAAGGCGATTGCTCAACCTCCTCTTCCATTTCTACGTCTTCCTCGTCGGGAAATATCCTGGGCACCCGCCCGACGCTGAGCGAAGGGCTAGGGCCAAGGTCTCCAAAGCTTGCAATCCCTAATCTTTCGTCGGGAGTGGAAGGAATTTCATCGTTCGCGCCATAACGCTGCCGCTTCTTTCTACTAGTTGGAGTCGAGTGTGTACCGGAACCCTCCACGGCAATGGACAATCTCTTCTTGGAGGTGCCGGGAGTGGCGTCTGACGGCGTATCTTGTGGCTTCGCCGGCATTCCTAGGTCAACCTCATCCTCTTCAGACTGAGATGCTTCGTCGTCTTCAGAATCTGCGTCAGGCTCGTCCAAAAAGCGGCTGGCGGCAAATTCGGCAACGTAGTTTGTGTAGCACTGCTGTAGTAGCTGGGCAGCTTCACTGTGCAAGCTCAAAGCCTTCGCGGCTGATTCCCAATCAATCTCAACACCACCTTGCTGGTACTGGTCCCTAACAGCTTGCCAAAGGAGCCATATGTCGATTGGCTGCTCATTGATTTCGGGATTGATGTCAGTGTCCAATCCTTTGAACTCTCGGAACGCCTTCAGATGATCGAAGAAAACTTCTCTCGAGACACCTTGAGACGCTTCGCCATCGCCTTGTAGCTCTGGATTATGCTTGTGGGCATCCTTTTCTGCTGTAGTTCTTACGACTGGCGGCGCAGCAGGCTCCGGATCCCGTATAATGGGGCGAGTATCAGTATGTCTGGTCGGTTCCTTCTGTCGACTTGGTTGGCCGCTGCGAGCAGTGTCTGGCCCAGGTACGATTTTGTTCGCAGACGTCTCTTTAGGCAAAGGGGTTCCGTCATCAAAGTCTTCATTTAGACGCGACTTCAAAGTGTCTGTCCAATGCTTTCTCCAAGCAACCCAGGAATGGCTAGTATTCTGTCACATGTCAGCTCGGTGCCCGTGTTTGCCAAGAGAGAGAGCTGCGACGTACTCTTTCTGCGAACTCCTGGAAGAAACGAGTAGTGAATGGAGGGCCATGCTCCTTAGCCGCCTGTAAAAGCATATCATCTTCAGCCTTGGTAAATTTGATCCTCTTTGGTGGAGTCAGCTCTGGTTTGACTTCCACCTCTTGAGTAGCGGCTGTGGCCCGCGGAGTCCCTGCTTGCGCAATTTCGGGACGTCTGGAGGATGTCGGAGTTGGCGATGGGATCGGAAGCTGGATCTCGGAAGCGGAAGTAACCAAGTTGTCTAGTGCGACTTGAGGCAACTTGGAGACCTTCTTCACCCAGCGATCTCTCCAAGACTGCCGAGTATGGCGGTTATTCTATTGTTGTACGTTAGTGACCAGCCAGAATATACTGCTGAGAGAGATACCCACCATATCCTCGAGTAATTTGTAAACTTCATTGCCGCTCCTCTTATTCGGTGGATGCGAGAGAACCCATTTGGCGAGAATTGCGTCATCAGCTTTGTTGAACGGAGTACGGGTTCCCTTGAGTGGCGCCGACAAAGCGGGAGGACGAGAAGACCCGGATGGGCGCGAAGCCATGGGCGACTGGTTGATCATATACTTGTCCATCTCCTGCATAGCACCGTTGTCCACGGAATCCTTGATGAATTTCCAGTGAAGTGACCTCGACGGACAATCTGGCCTGACGTGATCGGCGATGACCATGTCCGCCTGCTTGTCCAGCTTGACAATCTTGCCACCATTTTGCTATTCATGTAAGTTTCTACAAATTCATCGGATTTGAAGCGGGGGCGCAGATTACCGTGATCAGATCCAGAATGGTCTTCCTGTCGGGAACGCGCTGCGCAACGAAGAAACTGGATTCCTTGAATAGTGTGCCTTGAGCGCTCAGCACTCCGTTGTAGATGGTTGCCGCCGACATATGGGAGATTCACTGTTGGGCGAGGGATGTTAAGCGGGCGTTCTTCGTGGACTTCGTCTGTAGTCCTGACGCTATCTCGCGCGTCGCTGGTTGTGTGTTCACAAACGTGATTGAGATACAACGTGCGCGCGTATCTGGAAAGAATCCGGAATGTATGACCTTGGCACTCTTTTCGCGATCAAGGGCCAAATCGATGCTGTAGGGAAGCGCTAGGTGGAAACAAGCATTGATGTAATTATTTATGTCAAGAGGGGATTCGCAGAGAGGTCGCGCTTGTTGCCGATGTCAAGTTTCCCACCCAAACAAAGCAGAAAGATGAGACCAGATAATTGCCCTTAAATTTGGTGCAAGGCAAGCCGATATTCTCTGGTCAGATTCTACAGAAGAATGTGAAGCTGGCTTTTCGTCTCGTTCAACCTTGTCACACTACTGAAGTGACGCGCAACTTCCACAGTCTGTGTCGCGTGATCACGTGTGACAAGTGTGAAATATGCATTTAGGAAGTATAGTCTTACAGAAAGAGCTACTTGGCCATCCTTCTAACGGAACGCTATGACCTTTGCTGACTGATACAACGATGTTATGACACCTTTGACAACAATCGCTCCCAGTGAACTTTCCTGGGACTAGATGCTTCAAGCATTCTTGTCAGTTGGACCATGTTTGACAAACATGTCTACTAAGTCAGCCGGTGAATTGTGACCTATAAATCGCTTTGCTGTTCCGGTGTTTTGGGCTACGTGGTGGGCCTTGGCTGACACCTAAGGTTTTATCCGCCCGCTACTGTCCGCGGACTTGAGCTTCTTTCTGCACTGCCCGCTTCAGCCGATCTCCAACCTGAGCTAGACGGAACGCCGCTCAAACAAACCTCGTCTGCTGTCTCTTCTCTAATCAAGTATGATCCACGAGAAGTGACAGAAGCTTGAAACTCGGTCATCATGGGGACTTTCAGGAATGTGGCCCTCTTTGTGCTGGGCATCTCCTTTATGGTCTTTGTCGCCTTCTTCGGCCGGCTGCCGGCTTTGAGGTTCGTTACCAAGCGCAGTCCACCAGACAGCTGGACAACGTGTATGGCTCGATAGACTCATTTGTTAACCACCAACAGGCATACGCCGATCGCAACACTACATAGGGTCATGTGGATTCATATCCCCAATGGTTTCCTAGCTGTAGACAGACTCCTGACAGGAGGGAAGTTCTCAACCTCCATGATGCGCTTCGGCAACTACATGATGCATGATCGGCATCCCACTGTGGTCGTAAGTACCTAGGCGAGATAAACAAGTATCGTGTTCTCATTTTTCAGATAAACTAACGTCCTTAGATCTTCTTCCTTCTCATTCTCTCCGTGTCAGAATACTTATATCTCCCCGGCGCTTGGCCCCAGCTCCCCATCTTCCACAAAGTCACCGGCTCCATCGCCATCTTCCTTCCCTACCTCTTCCTCTACCTCTCCGTCATGGCCGACCCGGGCTATATTACACCCCAGAACCACGCCTATTACATGTCCCTCTATCCCTACGACTACTCCATCTTCTTCCCCGGCCAGAGGTGCAGCACCTGCAACCTTATTAAGCCTCCCCGCTCCAAGCACTGCAGCATTTGCAAGCGCTGCGTCGCCAAGCTTGACCACCACTGTATCTTTATCAACGGCTGTGTCGGCTACCAGAACCAGCACTACTTCTTCCTGCTCTTGCTGTTCACGGCTCTCCTCACTTCTTACGGCGCCCTGCTCGGCTTCTCCTTATTGTCTGGCAAGATCGGCTCGCAGTACCCAACTTGGTCGATCTGGCCGCCAAGGGGCATGGAGATTAAGGAGTACTTGCTTATCTGGAGCTGGGCCCTGCAAGACAATGTCGGTATGGGCGCCGTCACCCTGCTCGCTGCCATGACGTCGCCCCTGGTTTGGGGTCTACTAAGCTACACCGTCTGGTTGATTTACTGCGGCACCACCACCAATGAGTCGCTGAAGTGGTCGGACTGGAAGGCCGAGATGGACGACGGTTGCGCGTTCAAGCGCAGCATGCCCTCAAACCGTGTGAAGGACACGCGTTTCGAGCCAGAGCGGACGCGCTGGCCTCTGGATGCCCAGCAGGTATTAGCGAGGACCGACGACGGAATGCCTCCCCCGGATCACGGGCCGGGCGAGGGCGAATGGGAGCGGGTGTGGAACTTGAAGGATGTTGAAAATCTGTATGATCTGGGCCTGTGGGATAACCTGGCAGACATCTTCGTCTCCGACTATGACTTCAACGTCAAGCGCGATCAGCCGTCAGTGGAGACTCCTGGACGACAGAGGCACGCGCCCAAATCTTAACTTTTCCAGCCATGCCACCAGATCAGAAGTATTTACAGTATATATAGTTTTAACGCGAAGTATCTACCCTTGAACAACGGTAGCCTGATAACGTGTAGCGACTGCTCAGGTGTTGCTTCGTTCCTCCGTCACCTTGAAAGTGTGACCATGTGATTAGGCAATGAGCACGCAGGGGAACGCAGTTTGGACGTTTGTATTCGTTTCATTTGAACATGTCTCATCTAGTTCGTACCTGGGGCTGCTGAACCCAAGGATCCTCAGACACCCAGCTCCTCAGGGTTTGTTAGACCAACCGTGGGAATCTATGATGTATGCCATTGTCCCTCGCACTGTTCATCCAATGTGGCCGGCTATTAGAAACTTTACGCTTCCCTGTCGGCAGCTTGTTTGGCAACTGCTGAATACCCTGAGCGCCTCTCCTTGTTCAGAAGTGTGCATTTATAGGATGGTGCCGAAGCTAGGGAAAGTGTGAGTACTCCAGGTTACAGTGTTTACAGCTGTGAAACAAGAACATACCCAAAGGTGCGCTTGATGCTGTTGACATAGTATTCCTGCCAGTTGCGCTTGGTGGCCTCCTCTTCGCCGACGGGGACACCATCCCAGTTGACGCGCATCAGCGTGACGTGGTCGACGTCGTTCTGGTCGAACTCGATGCTGAGCTTGGAGAAGTGGCCCTCAGGCCACTGCTTCAGGCGCCAGCTCTGGACAATCTTCTTCGGGGGGTCGAGCTCGAGGTACTCGCCAGTGACATTTCCATCAAACAGCTCAAACTTTGCGCCCTTGATAGCGCCCTGGAAGACCTTGGGAGGTGCGCGGGTGAAGGCGGCGATGCGTGCGGGGTCGACGAAGGTCTGGTAGGCCTCCTCAGCAGTGGTGCGGAACTCGGCCGTGTCGGTGAGGGTCATGGTGTTGACAACCTTGCCGCTACCGCTCTTGACACTCGTCGAGGTGGAAGTGGGCTTTGCGGACGAGCCCTGAGCGTGGTACTTAGGCGTGGAGAAGCCGCTGGAGGGGTTGGAGCCTGGAGCATGCTGGATGTCCTTGCCGTGCTCGGCGATCAAGGCTCCGGGGAGCTTGAGGAACTCCTGGCGGAGCTGGGGCAAGAGCTTGGAGCGAACCAGGTCCTTAACGGGCTGCTTCTCCTTGGCGTCCGAGTAAATGTCGATGTCGAACTGTTCGGGCGGAGATCTTCAGCAAAACGGGGTCTTTGGAACAGCAGAGATTTCACTTGGGACCCACCACAAACTCGTCTTCCTCGGTATCGTGGGCGACCTCAGGAATAGTGATAGTGCCCGAGACTTCAGTCTCGTCAGAGGTGGTGCCTGCGCTACGTTAGCGAGGCTCCAATCGACTACTTCACACAAAATGGTACGATGGCAGGCAGAGGTTTGTCGTTGTTGAACGAGGTTTTATGGGATGAAACACTAGTGCTTGCATTGAAGTATGACCTACCGGTGTATTCTAAGACGAGCTTAACATCGTAAATGGTGATGACCTTGCCCTTCCTCTGGCTAACGTCGACGTCGCCATCCATGCTCACAACCTTGCTAATCTTTGCCGTGACACCGCCATCGGCAGACTCGACTTTCGTCAAGCTCTCCTCAAGATACTGCTTCGCCCAGGCCGAGGCATCCTTGTTGACCCAGTGCCAGTTGTTGGGGTTGTGGAGGACCATCTTGTCGGCGGTGACTCGGTTTCTGATTTCAGGCTGCGAGGTAGGAAAACGGGTGACTGTACAGTTCCGAATTGCGGGTTAGCAAAGGGGAATGAGACGGAAGATGACGGTGAGAGATGTTGAGGGTTGGTTGGTGTCCCGGATCAGTGGTTGGTCAAAAGACCGCAGCGTTTTTCATCAAAGAAGGGAGTACAAATCACTCTATGACTGGTGCCAGCTGGCGTATCATCATGTTGGGAGGGAAGGCGCGGGGTAAATAAAAGGAGACGGGGAATAGGGGATTGTGTCCTTACCTCAGTGCGGATTGGCGCGTTGGGGTGTCATGTCCAGAAGCGATTGCGCATGGAAAGAAAGAGAAGATGGGAATAAATCTGAGCGCGGGACCTTCTTTTGAAAGAAAGCTCTAGAATTCTGACGGCCCTCCGCTGACGGGCGGTAAATTTTCGGCCGTTTGGTTTGCCCGTTCTTGCGGCTCAACCCCACCTTTAGCTCCATTGCAGCCACAGCGATGCTGCGCCTGGCCTGTGCTCTCGAAGATGGGCAGCAAAGAAGCTTCACGAGTCCTGTGCCTTCCGCTCCATTGGGCCAGGGAAGCCGCGGCTGAAGGTTGTCTACACGCTCATTTAAATCACGTTTAGATGCCATTGCACTCGGATGAGTCGCCGCAAAGATGCTTTTCTTCCTTCCTACCTGCCAGTGTCAGGCTGGCGCTCCGTGTCAGAGCATACCAGCCACAGCCAGCTCGGTCATGTCTTCTATCAGACTGGTGGCCCTTGTCGCACCAACGCCCAAATGATAGTCGTCCAGTCGGATGCCATTTGCTAGAAGAAATTTTTCATGACCAACATTGCCAACCAGTGTGTACAACATTCATGTCAGACCTGTGTTCCAACTTCATTCTTTCAATAATCCATATTCTTGTCTCAGTCGGCAGAGGTTTCAGGGCATACTGCAATGCGGCCGCCTCGCTACTGCAGCTTTATTTTTTTCTTTTTGCCTTGTACCAGATCCCTGGATGGAGTAGACGAGATCTCTCGCGGTCAGCACACATAAATCTTTGATGTAGGCTCATCGAGGAGCAAATGGCCAGGAGGGGTTTGGAATGTGAAGAAGAATGCATCACTAATGCTCACCACTCTGTCACTTTCAAGATGGAGATTCATCAATTGCATGTTGCCTAGATAATAGCGAACTGCCGGACAAACACTCGCAAGCATGCGACTATACGACCCTGGTAATGGCTCGCCCAGTCCAGCTCGCCGAGATAGCAGCTCGCAACTCCCGTGAGTCCGACCGGGATTTAAGTGAAACGGCTGACTTGCAGGACAACCTGCAATATGGACAGGTTCCAAGCCGACTTCTGGAAGCCGGATGTGGTGGCTCCCGATCGGCCAGCGTCCGCACTTGGCTTGCTGTTACCGTGCCTCCTCGCAGGGTTCCTACGCCTTGCGATAGCCGTCAAGTGATTACGTTCTGACCACCGCATTCACACGATGTCACCGTGAGGAAGCAGAGAGATGGCAATTCAACAAACTCTTCCAGTAGTAATAAACCCCTTCAGGACGACAAGCTGTATATGTCCCCACGTTCATGCATGAAATTACACCGACGAAAGCAATCCGATGTCTTGATGCGGCGACGCTTGGAGCTCGCAAGACTTGGACGAATATGATGCTGAAGATGTCTTTAGTGAATAATTCCTGGCTCATAGATACCTCACGATTCACGTGTTAGAGTCGACGAATGACGGACCATGGTGATATTTAGAACATCTCCGCCTGTTCTTGCGTCTGTGCAGCGCTACGTTCTCGTGGAACCTTACTCTGATCACGTTGGAGATGCTCCGCATCATGTGTAAGTCCCTCGGTACCTTAGTCATCTCCAAACCAACCACCCGACATACCTTGCCAACCGACTAGGTGAGTGATGGAGTCGGTGAGAACAACCCCCAGGGCCTGGTTGCTGACTAGGATCAAAGCTTGCCAGACGCTAATGCGTGCCTCTTCTTGAGGCTGCCGGCCCAGGCTTCGAATCACAAATCCGGGCTCGACAGGACGGGCGAGAATAGGAGAGGAGACACGGCTAGGAGAACAATAGAGGCTGTTGGAACCTCGGACAAATCAATAGGCATTTTAAGCGCCGACAACCACCTCGATACTCTTTTCACAATGCCATCAACCAATCACACTCTCAACATGCATGCTGTGCTAGCCAGGGTCCTAGGAGGGTTCCAAGAATAGACTGGCCTCCCGTCAGACAGCCGACCAATCGCTGCTATCCCCCACGAACATCTCCACGAGTTTCTTCTCTTGGCTCCATCAAAAGACAGGCCACTTTGGACCGGACCCTAGCGCGATGCTCACTCGCCTCACTCGCCTTTCCTCTTCCTGGGCAGTGGCAGGTCGCTACGGGAGTTTGCCAACGCTGTCTCCCATGCTCACGTCTCCTCGTTGGGTCGTCCATACTAAGGTCTCCAGGTCCGCTAGCCACATCGACGCGATGCTACGATCTGGACTCCGAGCTACTCTTCCCCCTCCTCTTCAGGACGCCATTCATCATTATCCATTGGGAAAAGAAAGCCAGAGATTGAAATGATGGAACCGAGACAACAACAGCACCGAGGATGGCAGCATTGCGCCTTCTGCACGCCTGTCATGCAGTTGCAGCCACATGGGATATTGATGGTATCCGTCGTGGTACAGCACCCTTCGTCACCCCGATGCTACCAGCAAGCAAGTGCGGTTTTGCAGACGGAAGAGAATGGATGCACCACCCTTTCGACTACCTCACCTACCCTGCCATGTGCCGCGTCCCGTTATGAGATACATTTGTGCCCTGCATCAATGCCGGGGGCAAGCAAGTCACCTGTCTCAAAGGCATCATGTTTGCTCTATCAACCCGTCGTCGAGCGTCGACTGCTTTAGCCTGGACCTTCAGATCCACCATCGCGCTTTTGCTCCGGCACCCGGCTGCTATTCCTGTCTTGCCATCGTGCTACCGGGAGCCCGCTCTCTCCGGGCCCCTCCCTCCTTTTCAATGCCTTGTCTCAACCTCCCAAGAGTTGGGTGTTGCAGGGGTGCACTTCTTGTTGGCGGGCGATCAAGTGTGAGCCATCATCCCTGGTACCCTCCTATACGTGGGAGGCATGTGTGTACCTCCGTATGCAGGAGGTTGACCACACTGCAGCTGCACCACACCAGGCCTGGCCGCAGACGACTCTTTTATCTTCTGCATCCTCCCACCCAAAATTTTGTTCCCTCTGCTTCAGCCGCGCCCTCCCACCTCTAGGTGTGACACGACCTTACCTGCCGGCTGCCTGTTCGCTCTCTCGGTTGTGTGGTTTGTTCCGCGACATGAGATTGTCATCCCATCAGTCAAGTTGAATGGGTTGGTAAAGAGAGGAAGAAGAGCAAAGAGGCCAACAAGTCTGCTGGCTCAGGTCCGCTTGGTTACGACACGGGTCTAAGCCTCCTTTATCCCCTCAAACTATCCCGAATATCGTTACCGAGTCCCAATCTTTGCTCAAATCCTAGCGGTACCTTGAGTCGCTCAGTGTTCACCAACCCGGCTGATCATGAGTAACCCTCGTGATCCAACCCGGTTGCGACAGGGTCTCAACCCGCTGTTAACTCAGTCTTTGGGTGCATACCACAGCCAGATCAACACCCCGCTGTCTGCCGTGTCTTCGACGCACTTGCACTCAGCTCACACACCAGCGAGCGCAATCCAGCCCTACAACCCGCAAGAATGGATAGCCTCGCCCGCCACTGGTCCAGAGCGGCCACATCAGTTTCCTGAGCAAGGTAGCACTTCTGTTTAAACCCCAACTGCACCAAGTTGGCTTTGCTGAACAGTCTCTTAAGGATCACCGTTGCCCCCGCCTCCATATAGCCCTCCACGGAGCCAACGACCGCCGAGTGGCATCTTCGAGTCCTCGCCAGCGGCCAATATATCGGCGGCACGCATTCCTCCAACGAATCTTCATAGACCGTCCCCAGAACCTTCCACAAACACGTCCTTTCCTCCGCCACCGGGTGCCAATGGGCGGGGAGGCTCACGCGAAAGGCGTTTTGGCTTCCCTTCCCTCAGGCGGAGTAGGGAACACCACGATTCCAGCCCTCCTGAGCCAATGCCACCTATCTCGCTGTCGAGACCGGCACCCCTTCAAATACAGATACCAAATCCTGTACCACACCTCAACGATTCCGCCTCATCTCAAGGACCGCCCGCGGCTCGACGAGCTGCTTCCGCAAGTGCTGTTGAGACACCGACTTCGGCTCGCTCGCGTTCAGCATCACAAACAAGATGGGAGCCAGGAATGCCACTCCCACCACCGCCACCAGTGCCACCACCAGCTTCTTCTCGGTCTCAGAGTGTTCAAAGCTCGCAGAGAACAACAACACCCATGGCTTCACCACCAACGAGGCGGCCACCACCAAGTGGTGTGGCAGCTCTAGGACCAGTTCCTCCAACTCCCGCGGATTGGATTGATCAACCCCAAGAGGCGAATCGTACTTCTCAGCGTAGGCATTCTCCAGACCTGACTATTGACACTGCCAGTGCCGTAAGCTCAACTCAGACGGGGGAGTCAAGCAACTCTGGTGCACTGAGCTCTGGCGGAAGTCTTAATCGGGCGAGAGCAGTTCGTCACGACAAAACCATCGTCCAACGCCGCACAGAAAGTCGCACTAGACACGGAGGACCTCACAACTCAATAGACGGGACCATCAACCCGGTCCAGCTTACCGACATTGTCGTTCCGAATGAAGGCACGCTTTCTCGCCGGTTGACAATCAGTAGATCAACACCAAGAAGCGGAGGGCGAACAGCAAACGATACACCCAGGACTGATGAGCAGTCCACAACACCACGAGCACCGGGGTCAGCACAGCGTCCTCGCATCGAAGCTGCTACGCCTCCTTTCTCACCTCACCCGTCAAAAGGCACCTCAATGGTCGATGGATCACCAAGCGTAGTCCCAAAGGCATTGCCAACACCACCTCCACAAACTCGATCGGCGTCCAGCTCCCAAACAAGGTTCAGCTCCATGACCCCTGCGGACGGGCCCCCGTCGGCATCTATTTCAACCACGAAGCATATTGTCATTACACAGACTGCCGACCAATTCTGCACTGAAACGATTGAACGCTTTCAGGCATTCGCCATGCAAGAGTCCACGGCAGCCACCGATGCTGAGCGTGTTCGGCTTTTTGCCGACTTCATTGTGAGTGAGTCAAGGATCAGGCGCGAAAGATACTCGTCCGCGATCGGTGCCATGGGCTCAGAGATCTTCGATCTGACAAGAGATTTGTTCCGCCCCATGGTAACGCGACGAGAATCCGGAGCCTCCCAGGCTGAGTGGACGCCCCAGTCTTCTGAGCCAACACGATCACATCGTGGTTCGTTCAACTCGATCTATCGTGAGACGCCCGGAGAGTCCAGCTCAGCCCCTGCCTCGGCAAACATACCGGGTTCGCCCATTGGAGGCCCTGCAAACAACCCCAATTATTCTTCCAACTACATGCCATCTCTTTCTCCAATATTGAGTCTCAGCGTCAGCGACAACTATGACGGCGACTCTCGGGGTCGCCCAGCAAGTAGGTGGTGGGAAGCAGATTCCTCGGGGGCGGGCGGCAAGTTGATCGAGAGATCCAAGAGGGAGTCCAAATACATGGGCGTGCCCAAGGAAGCTCGGGAAGCGCTTCAATGGGAGGACAGCCCGCAAAGACCTGATGCATTCGCGGGACCCAGCGACTCGGGGTCTTCGAACGATTACCCTCCCGAGAAGACGGGATGGCACGAGCCGGAGCCCGTAGTCACACCCCAGCCACTGCGGTACTCTGCAAACTCCCTTGGATCTTCAGCCTCGCCCACGACGCCAAATCCGGCTCACCTGGATGTTTCGCGTCTCGTCACTCTACCACCACCTTACCCCCGCCATCACCCAGCCGTGAACAACAACCATCCCGAGCTTGCCGAGACTAGGGTAGCCGTTCGCCAAATTAGCGACCTCACGGAGATCGAAACCACCAAGGAAAGATTCCAGGTGACTAGTACTAAAAAGCGCGAGGAGGCCGCAAAGGCCTCTGCTGAACGGCGACATGCTCTACGGACTAACCTCCAGCAGGAGGTCAACGTCGGCAACATGTCCTTCGCCGAAGCGTCGGCCATCGAGCAAGACTCAGTAGCCGCCGAGAAAGAGATGCTCAAAGAACTCGGTAAGACGGAATTTGAACAATTTCAGAGCCAGGTTGTGATGCCGCTCAATGATCTCGTCACCGACCGCATCGCAAAGGCCACGGCCCTGTTCGACAGGCTGGCGAGTGGCCTCTTCGACGACGTCGCCAGCGCGGCGGACATGCCGCAGGAGGAAGGCGACGACAAGCCCGAGCTACTCGAAAAACTGACGCTGCTCAAGTGGATATTCGAGGCTAGGGAGATGCTACACCGGGCCATCTACGACATCCTCACAGACCGCAACAATCGGTACCGTGACGTCGTGCTCACACCCTACCGGCTCGCCGGTAACGAGGAGAAGCTTCGCAATGCCGTGGGCTTCTTCGCCGAGGACGCCGCGAAGCGGCAGCTGGCGTTCGCGCACGAGGTGTTTGCGCGCACCCAGGAGTTTCAGGCTGTCATGGAGCAGAACGTCATGCGCGGCGTTGAGGTGCAGCTCTCGGCGTTCTGGGATATCGCGCCGCCCCTACGCCGGCTGCTGGAGAAGATCCCGCCGTACCTGGAGGACTTCAATATCCAGATCCCGACAGCCGAGTACGAGGAGAACCCGTCCTATCGCAGGCACCCACTGCAATACCTGTTTAGTCTGCTCCTGCACACGGAGAAGAGCACATACCAGTTCATCGAGTCTCAGACGAACCTGCTCTGTCTGTTACATGAGGTCAAGGAGGCAGTGACCCACGCCAAAGCCAGGGTCGTCCAGAGTGAGGCGGAGGACGGCGAGGGTAGGGAGTACGGCGACGAGGAGCGCGAGGCGCGGGCGCAGCACCTGCGGTACGAAGAGGGCCGAATGCTGACGGATGACCTGAAGGAGAAGGTGCGCGTCGTCCAGGACCAGTGGACCAGCGCACTGGGTGAGAATATAAAGAATGTCAAGCAGATGTTGGGGGAATATCTGTTGGAGACGGGGGGTTGGGATGAGACTTTGGAAGAAGGCGGCGTGGGCAGTGTCTAGAAACTGTTGTGGCCGAGGATACTCTGCAGACGCAAGAGGATGGGTTATGATTATTATTCACGGCTTCAAAGACGTTGATACCCCTTTGCGTATGTAACGACTCTTATTTTTTTTTACACTTCTTGTATATACTTGAGAAGCTCTAGGTAGCGGATTGCAGCCCAGGAACCACTAGACATGGCACGAAGAGATAAGAGTAAAAAGCTCAGTTTTCTCGACCTGGTTCGTGTACCCGGAACATGACATCCTGCTTCCCTTTATTAAAAGGGGTTGTCCACTGATAACTTTCGTACATGGATGAATGTTTCTTGGTATGTTTTCCAACCTAAACGCCGGCCACGTGAAATGTACATGTATAACAAGATGCGAGAACGACCCATTGGGGCTAGAGTAACTCGCCATAGGCGTGGCGTATCCGTATTCCGTATCCATAACGAGGAGATGCTCCGATGGTCCTTGTGGTAGATGGTTCTCATTCCCAGCCGAGAATGTCGGAGGTGCCGCTCGTACAACCGAGCCTCATGTTTCGGCCAGCATCCGTCCGCATCTCGCGCGGTTCTTCAACACTCTCTAGATCAAGCCAATCGACGAAATCGCTTCATTTCAACCGGTCTTTGAACTCTTTGGGCAAGTCCATGCCGACCCGCCGGGCCGTCAGGCGTACGCGCTCCTCCTCGTCCATGTCCATACCCGGGTTGTAGCGCTCGAGGAGGGTGACGTAGGTGCGCTGGGCGCGGAGATAGGCGGCGAGCTGCTCAGCCTCCGCAGCGGCGGTGTCGGCCTCGACGGTGTTGGTTTTGGGTTGGGTGAAGCTGGCGCGCAGGCGGTTGTGGATGGGGGAGCGCTCGCGGGCGAGGACGGGACGGGGTGGGAGCTCGCGCAGGAGGGAGCGGTAGATGGAGCGGAGGCGGGGTGCGGCCGTCATTGTGTAACTGTAGTCTGGTAGGGTTGGTCTTTGGTTGTTTTCGTCGAAGTAGGATGCAAATTGGGGATATCAAGGTGGTGATGGTGATGGTGGTGGTGTTGAGCAAATGCGATGGAATGTTGGTTTTTTTTCTCTCCAAGTTGCGGCGATGCGCGATGGATGGAATTGAGAATCTGAGGTCAGGGTCCTCCTGTCTTTACCTTGGAGCTCACCTTGCGGCGGTGGATCCCTGCAGCGGTACGATGTACAAATCAGTGCAACGGGTCAGGCACCTCAGGCACCTCAGGCACTAACACCACAGCACCCTGAGCTCTCTCTCAGTGCCTGCAGCGGCAGTCGTTGCACGCTCAGGCGGCTGTCGGCCACGACCCCCGCTCCAGCACCGGGAGCAGTGGGCACGGATGGAGGGGTCTTATCTGGGACTGGCACTGGCAACGGGGAAATGCCCCTCGACAACGCATTCTCAGCTCCAAGTTCCCAACGAGGCCATCAGAGCTAACAAAGCGTTCCTCCTTCGAGTCAGGCTTTTTTTACCCTCTCCCCCTCCTCTCTGCTCACGCGCATATCCACAGAACGAGAAGTGGATGATTTGGTGAAAAAGTCGATAGGTACTACCTGCAATCATTGGTCATTCCAAGGCGAATTACCCGTTTGTGCGTCCACATTTGCATCGAAAAACGTGCCACACGATACCCCTCGGAGGACCCTCGCATGACGCAACAGCTTGCTTTCTTTGAACCATCCCGGCCAGACCTGACCGAAAAGCTATCTCCTACACTCACACACACACCTTTGACCTCGTCTTAGAGTTCTATGCCCTCCAACGTCCAACCACCAAACAAAACGAGACAGAAACCCACCAGACTCTCGTCCGTACCCTCCCTCCTCATCTCTTCCGTACTAGTTGTGACGCTGGCCATCCTGTCCCTACGAGCCATCCCCCGGCTCTCCCTCCTCTCGAACCTTTTCCTCCCCGCTACCATCTTCACCAACGCCCCGCGCGCCTTCTTTTCGACTCTAAAGAGCCCGTCGCCCGCCATGTCCTCGTACGCAAAGGAGCTGGAGGTCGCCCAGCTGGCCGTCCAGCGCGCCTCCATCCTCACCAAGCGCGTCTTCCACGAGAAGGCAAAGGGTACCGTCGACAAGAACGACAAGTCCCCCGTCACCATTGGTGACTTCGGCGCCCAGGCCCTCATCATCGCCGCCCTCCGCCACCACTTCCCCGATGACGAGATCGTCGCCGAAGAGGAGGCCGCCCAGCTGCGCTCTGAGCCCGCCCTGCGTGACCAGATCTGGGAACTCGTCCGCACCACCAAGCTCGATGACCCCTCGGCCGAGTCCTTCCTCGGCGGCGCCATCGAGTCATCCGAGAGCATGATGGACCTCATCGACCGCGGCAACAGCAAGGGCGGCGCCGCCGGCCGCATCTGGGCCATCGATCCCATCGACGGCACCAAGGGCTTCCTCCGGGGCGGCCAATACGCTGTCTGCCTCGGCCTCATGGTTGACGGCGACGTTAAAGTCGGCGTCCTTGGCTGCCCCAACCTCCCCGTCGACGACAAGGCGCCTTTGACGGCCGACATTGGCTCCAACGCCAACGACGACACGGGCTACGGCGTCATTTTCTCCGCCGTCCTCGGCCAGGGCGCCACCTCGCGCCCGCTGCGGACGGGCGCCATCGCCGATGGTGCCCCCATCTCCATGCGCCCCATCACAGAGATGTCTGCGGCGACCTTCTGCGAGAGCGTCGAGGCCGGCCACAGCGCGCACGACGACCAGGCGCAGATCGCCGCCAAGCTCGGCATCACCAAGCCCAGTGTCCGCATGGACAGCCAGAGCAAGTACGGCTCTATTGCCCGCGGCGCGGGCGACATCTACCTGCGCCTGCCCGTCAAGGCGACGTATCAAGAGAAGATTTGGGACCACGCCGCGGGGGATCTCATCGTGCGCGAGGCCGGCGGCCAGGTTACGGATATCCAGGGCAAGAGGTTGGACTTCTCCGTCGGCCGGACGCTGGCGAACAACAAGGGTGTCATTGCCGCGCCGGCCGCGGTGCACGGGGATGTGTTGAAGGTTGTCCAGGAGGTTCTGAGTTCAAAATCCAGCTAGATAAATCATGTGGAATAGATCTGTCTCTCTTTTCTTGAAGAGCCAGCAAAATAAAAAAATAGTATACAATGTGTCTTTTCTTCCCCGTCCGTACAGTGATATACAGCTATACACAGCCCTCCGGCTCTCCAGTCGACACGCACCGCACTCAGCTCCGTAGTAGTGGTGCCATCAATCCATCCACACACCTCGTCCACCACCGCTGTATCATTTATTTAATCTTCTTCTGCTTCAGCTTGATGGTCTGGTCATTGATGAAGACACCCTTGCCCTTGTACGGTTCCGGCGGCCGCCACTTGCGCACGCGGCCCGCAAAGCTCATGATCTCCTCCCGGTCGATGCCCTCAAGCAGGATGCGCGTTGGGCTCGCCGTCGTCGCCTTGACGCCCCGCGGGATACCCAGCTCAACCGGGTGCGTGAAGCCGAGCTTCAGGCAGAGGAACTTTTGGCCGGGAAACTCCTCCTTGGCACCTCGCTGCTCGACGGTCGCGCGGTATCCGATGCCCACAAGACGGAGGATCGCTGTGTGGCCCTCGGAGACGCCCATGATGTAGCGTTGGAGGTAGGCCCACGTCGTGCCTGTTGGACGAGAAATCAGTCAGTAAGCGGCCCAATTGACGGGTTCGTAAGGCCAGAGAGCCGTTTCAGCGCGAGCAAGAGCTCAAGCTTCCTTCGAAGGGATGAAGGAGACACAGGCAAAGACTTACCCCACATCTCGCTCTGCTCCTTGACGTTCGAGTCCTCGACGCTGAGAACCGCCCGCTTGCCCTCAACATCGTGGTCAATCTTTAAGAAAGGTGGGATCTCGAGATCCAATGTGCCTAATCCAGTCCAAAGGTTAGCATACTCTGATTCTCTATTTCCATGGCCTGTTCAGCCAAAGAGCCAGAACGAAGCACGAACCCAGGGGCCCGGTGACGGTGACAGTCCTCTTGTACACTTTGAGATAGCTCGTCGGATCCTTCTTCAGCTTCGGCTCGCTGATGGCCAGCTCCACGCCAGGCGGGATCGACAGGGGCGTCCGGCCGAGCTTCGAGTGTCGTGTCGGCGTCGAGGAGAACTGTCTTCGGGACAACAGAGGCGTCTGCTGCTGCAGAGCCGGCACAAGAAAAGCCGGTATCGTCGTTGCCGGCGAGGCGGCAAACGCCTGCCTCAATGCCGTTCCGCGGCTGGAGGCAAGCATTGTGGTCGTCGAATGGCAAGCTTCACCCTCCCAAATACGCGCTCCGTCGTGTGTTGCTCGACAAATGGAATTGGGGACCTTCAGGAACTTTTCCACGTCTTAGTCATCCATATGTGATCCACCCTGTGGGTCCTTCCGATTGGCCCCGGCTCAGCTGGAGGCGTACGCTCAACATGCGTTTATCTGTCAGTCACGCGAGAAGTATTGTAGTTTCGGAAATTGACGAAGAAGTTTGGAGGTGTCACAATGGCCACTGAACTATGCAATGCTGTTGCCAATAATCTGTACAGAGTAATCTCTGATTCTTCGTACTCGTTTTGATACGTCAGGCGAACTACTAAGAGAGGTATATCTAGAAGCCCATTTTCCGGCAAAGAGCCAGAATCGCGAAGCGAAATGCCACCACATAAGGGTTGGCGGGAGACATGGTCATGCTGACAGCGGTTTCAGACAGCGCTTAAACCTCCTCCTCAAGAGGGACATCCTCCTCGTACTCCTCCTCCTCCTCGTCAACACCAGCGTCCTGGTACTGCTGGTACTCGGAGACCAAGTCGTTCATGTTGGACTCAGCCTCAGTGAACTCCATCTCGTCCATACCCTCACCAGTGTACCAATGCAAGAAAGCCTTGCGACGGAACATAGCAGTGAACTGCTCACCAACACGCTTGAAGAGCTCCTGGATGGCGGTAGAGTTACCGACAAAGGTGGAAGACATCTTGAGGCCGCGGGGAGGAATGGAGCAGAGGGCGGTCTGGACGTTGTTGGGGATCCACTCGACAAAGTAGGAAGAGTTCTTGTTCTGGACATTGCGCATCTGGTCCTCAACGTCCTTCATGGCGACCTTACCACGGCTGAGAGGGAGGTGTTAGCGTGTACTGACGGTGTAGAGTCGTTAGAAAGCACTTACAAAATGGCAGAGCAGGTCAGGTAGCGACCGTTGCGGAAGTCAGAGGCAGCCATCATGTTCTTGGGGTCGAACATCTGCTGAGTGAGCTCAGGAACGCTGACAGCGCGGAAAGAGTGGGCGCCACGGCTGGTCAGAGGAGCGAAGCCGACCATGAAGAAGTGGAGACGGGGGAAAGGAACCATGTTGACGGCCAGCTTGCGCAGGTCAGAGTTCAGCTGACCGGGGAAACGCAGGCAGGTGGTGACACCAGACATGACAGCGGAGACGAGGTGGTTCAAGTCACCGTACGAAGGGTTGGAGAGCTTGAGGGTACGCATGCAGATGTCGTAGAGAGCCTCGTTGTCGATGCAGAAGGTCTCATCAGAGTTCTCGACCAGCTGGTGGACGGAGAGAGTGGCGTTGTAGGGCTCAACAACGGTGTCGGAGACCTTAGGGGAGGGCACGACGGAGAAGGTGGCCATCATGCGGTCAGGGAACTCCTCACGGATCTTGGAGATCAACAGAGTACCCATACCGGCACCGGTACCTCCACCGAGGGAGTGGGTGATCTGGAAGCCCTGGAGGCAGTCGCAGCCCTCGGCCTCGCGGCGGACAACGTCAAGGACCTGGTCGACGAGCTCAGCTCCTTCGGTGTAATGACCCTTGGCCCAGTTGTTGCCGGCACCGGACTGGCCGAAGACGAAGTTGTCGGGGCGGAAAAGCTGACCGAAGGGGCCGGCACGGACAGCGTCCATGGTACCGGGCTCCAAGTCGACGAGGACGGCGCGGGGAACATACTTGTTGCCGGAAGCCTGTGTGGGTGAGAAGGTCAGTATTCGTCAATAGGTTTGTCTACACCCTGGGGGACTAGGATAACAAACTTCGTTGAAGTAGACGCTCATGCGCTCGAGCTGGAGCTCAGAGGTGCCGTTGTACCTATTGGGAAATTAGCGGTGAACTCGCGTAAGTGGCCAGATCAGGAGGTCGACAACATACACGCCATTGCTGTCGAGGCCGTGCTCGCCAGAGATGTTTTGCCTATGCCATCGTTAATATTCGATTCTTTTTCGAGATCGGTCTCGCCGAGTCGTTGGCGTCGATCTGGCTACACACCAAAAGGCAGCACCAATCTGGTTACCCTGTTCAAAGAAGTTAGCCCCGCACTCGGGTTCGTTGGGTTGGGATCAGGAAAGACTTACGCACTGGCCGGTCTGGAGGTGAACCTATCGAGAAAAAACAATCAATTGTCAGCAAAATATTCCCGAGGAAGGTGTAGTCGGTGATGGCATCGTGGTCGTGTTCGGTGAGGACCAGT
Source organism: Colletotrichum incanum (assembly GCA_001625285.1). NCBI lineage: Eukaryota > Fungi > Ascomycota > Sordariomycetes > Glomerellales > Glomerellaceae > Colletotrichum > Colletotrichum incanum. Next base: position 205,759 of record LFIW01000748.1, read on the forward strand.
ATTGTGTGGAAATGTCGGCGGGGTACGCTCAGGGGCAAGCCCGATTATTCGGCGTCGGACGCGTCGCAGGTTTGTTGACGATGGGAGGGAAAACCACTTACAATCTCACGCATTTTGGATGATGGGAAGCTCTTGCGCTAACTGGGCCGACGATGAGCAATGGAGAGGACGAATGCGAGGTGCTTGAGAGCTACGCGAAGCTTCCAAGGCGGACGTGGTTGGAGAGTGGGCGAGGTCAAGGTGAGGTTAGGTAGGGGGAGAGGTTGTTGATTTTTGTTTGCGGGTAGATGTGATTTTGTTCACCGCCACGGGCCCGAGTGGACAGCAGAAGACAGGCCAGCGACAGGCCAGAGGGAAGGGGTGCAGCTCGCTTGTTTACTATTGGGCCCGTGCACGTCCCTGATTGGGGAAAGACCAGTGCAAGGCACTAGTTGGCGGTGGGGTCGCGGCGAGTCGAGGTGGCAGCGGATTGGCAGGCACGGCAGGTTGCCCAGGTACGTACCTAGCGGTCCCTGTTTTTCTTCTCCTCTGCTCTCCGATCCGAGACCCGGGGTGGCCGACTGCGCTGAGGCATCCAAACATTCAACGACACGTCTAGATATCTACCCATCAAAGGGAATGCAGCATCGACGCTGCAGAGTCTTCGACGAGGACCCGGACGGCGAGAGACTGCCGTGTTCTCCGTCCCTACAGAGCAAACCAACCATCACCACTGGTACAGTGTCAAACTACAGAGCCTCAGCCAATTGCATCGCTTGGCCCTGTCTTCGAGCGCTGACCAGAAACGCTAAATTACTGTGGAGCTCAACAGTGCAGGGGTTCCATTGCTGCAAGATTGAGCTAACGGTGTACCTGAGAGCTATCAAACTGGGCTGGACAGGACATAGCTCGACCCCCTCAAGGAATTCATTGGTGACTAACAACTCAGGCATTTGATTCTTCAATATGGTGTGATATCTAGACTATTTTTCCAAGTACGAAGATCCCTTCCCTTAGTGAGCCTTAACAACACCAGCTGCATCGGCCTGAGAGGCTATTCTCTTCTTGTAGGCCTGGACATCGCCAGGGAACTTCTCCACCGTGCCTCCGTCGCACACCCAGAGAGAGGTGCACACTGTCTGCAACATGGTGACATCGTGAGAAACCATGAGAACACCGCCCTGGAATTCCTTCAGAGCAGAAGCAAGCGCGTCCATCGCTTCAATGTCCAGATGGTTGGAAGGCTCATCAAGAACCAGGATGTGCGGGTTGGTAAGCGCAAGGCAGGCAAAGGCAACACGAGACTTTTGACCACCAGAGAGCACCGCCATCTTCTGCAGGCCCGTTGTACCCGTAATGCCAAAGGCACCGAGTTGTCTGCGGTACTCCTCGTCCGTTCTGCCCGGGTATTCCTTGGCCATGAACCCAACGGCGCTCATGGTCAGGTCCAAAGCATCAACGTGATGTTGAGCAAAGAAACCAACACGCAGACGGGGGTTCTGCGAAATGAGACCGGAAGTAGGAGACAGCTTGCCGATCAATAGCTTGAGAACAGTGGTTTTACCAGCACCGTTGGGCCCGACGATTCCGATTCGAGAATCTAGCTGCACGTCAAGGTCAACGTTGCGCAACAAGATGTTGTCCTTGTTGTAGCCAAACGTCACGCCAGTCATCTGGATGATGGGAGGCGTCATCTTCTCAACGTCGGGGAACTTGAAGTGCACGCTGTACTCGGTCTCGGGCGGTTCCAGTACAGGCATTTTCTCAAGTTTCTTGATGCGCGACTGAGCTTCCGAAGACTTGGCTGCGTTGTATCTGAACTTGTCGATGAAGGCCTGAAGATGGGCTCGCTGCGCCATCTGGTTCTCGTATTCTCTCTTGGCTGTCTTCTTGCGTTCTTCGCGTGTGGCGTAGAAGGACTCGAAGTTGGCGCCGCGGTAGTAGTCGAGGCGCTGAGAGTGCTGGTGAATGATGTCCGTCGCGATTTCGTTGAGGAAGGCTCTGTCGTGAGAAACAACCAAAACGGTACTGGGATATCCTTGGAGGTAGTTCGAAAGGAAGGCAATGGAGGGAACGTCCAACATGTTGGACGGTTCGTCAAGAAGCAGCAAATCGGGCTCGCAGAACAGCGCTCTTGCAAGAGCCAGACGCATACGCCAACCACCGGAGAAGGTCTTGGTGGGATATTGCTGGCGTTCGGCTGAGAAACCGAGACCAGCCAAAATGCTTGCGGCTCTTGATTCGGCTTTGTCGGACTCCATCTCGGCCAGCTTGCCCTGGATGTCTCCGAGGCGGTTGTCCTGGGCTTCTCTTTCTTTGTCGAGTCTGGCAGCGTCGGCTGAGGTATCAGCCAAACCGGCTCGTTGGCTCTCGATGTCTGCCAGCTTTTGGGTGATTTCCTGCGAGTTGTCAGTACGTGGCATGATGTGCGGTAGCCAAGAATCAGGGATAACTTACAGCCTGTTCTTTGAGAAGCACCTTGCGCCACACGTCGGCGTCAAGCACGGCTTGAATTGCGGGGGTATCGTCTCCAGTAAGCTAAATGTGCGTCAGTCATTAAGTTAGGTACAGCCTGGGTATTTGGTAACCCTTACCTCCTGTTCGACGTGAAGAATGGTGATGTGAGGCGGAATGGGTAGTTCTCTGCGAGACAGCGCACGGAGAAGCGTGGATTTACCGACACCATTGTGACCAACAAGACCGTATCTGTGACCGTAGGACAGGGTCAAGTCGGTATCAGTAACAATACGCTGGCCGCCGATGGACACGTCGATGTTGTCTAACTTGATGTCCTTGGTCTTGTTGGCGCCAGAACCGCCGATTTGCAGCGGGTTGACCGCCATGTAGAATTCTTCATAGGACTGAGTAGACTCCGGCTCGTCGAGCAACCTGGAAGCCTCGTACTCGACCGTCTTGAAAGTCTTCTTCTGCTGCTTGGCGGCAATCTTGCGCTCGGCCTTCTCCAACTTCTTGCGGTCAACCTTGGACTCGACCTTGCGAGCGTTTGCGGATTCTAGATCGACGGCTCCAGTGGAAACGGCCAGAGTGGAAGACATGTTCCGCTGAGAGCTAACCTGGAAGGTCTCGTCAAGTCGCCTCACAGCAGAAGGGCCACTTCGAAGTCCGCCATTGGCTTCAGTGTACTTCTCAACCCATTTCTCAACAAGCTTCTCAATCTTCTCCTGGAGCTTGGCGTCCGGCTTTCCAGATGCAGAGAGCAGCAACTCGGTGACAGTAGCAGCAGCCTCCGCGATAGGTGAAGGGCCGGACTGGTCCTCCTCGTCGGAATAGATGGTCGAGGCGTGAGTCAGGTAACCAACCGAGTACTCAGAGAGCACCGGGTCAATGTTGGGCAACACGGTTCTGATTTCGGCGTCCATTTTGACACAATAGCTGCAAGTTCGTGATAGTGAGTGAAGAATTTGGAGGCGCTAATTCTCGGGAGATAGGAGATTTCACTCTTTGGTCAAGCACCTTGTGGTGAAAGCGGTCGACAATAAGTGAGTCTGAGTAGTCCTCCCTTCGCCAGGCTGGTTCAGTTGGCTGGTGGCGATCTCATTGACAGTCGTTTACGATATTCAGAATGAGCCTCAGAGATGTGGACCCTGAGCCCGGTGCCCTGCCCGGGATGCCGGTCAATCGATGGACAAACTTCGGCCCGCGACGACAAACAAGCTTTTAGTCAGCAGCAACCAATGCGAAGATGTCGGATCTCAACCAATGAACATTTCGCAGCGACAGGGCGGCTGCATTCGACGACAAAATGGCCGTCTGAATCCTTCGCCAAATATCCATTACCTCTTGGAGCAAGCCGCACGACATCATTATTGTTTCAGTCACATCGAGTAGCTCCTGTATACGAGGCATACTACTTCCTGCCAGAGGATCCAGATGGACTCCATGTCTCTGAATAACCCGACCGGATGGGTAGCTATCGATGATTGACATGACACCGTGGAGTCGGTTGAGACAAACGGGCGGAACGGTAATTTTCCACAGCCCGGACGGAATGCTCTATCGATTACACCTTGCCACCCACCGCCGTCACCGACATTTCCTGGCCGAAACCGTATGAAACTCCCGGTCTCAATTTGACAGAGGCCAGCTGAAATGCATTCGCAGACCCTAGCCCAACTTGCATCAACGAATCAGAAAGCGTGGCTCACTAGAAAGTCTCGGGCCGGGTACCCTGCTGCGTATCAACTATCAAGATTCGACGCGACTTGCGGAGATGGGCGAACATCGTGTATTTTGTTTCGCGCAGCTGCATGCAAATCGCGTCAAATGTTGCACGCGCGCGACGACCTGCAGGGAACCATGTGTTGCGTGGCAACCAATCATGGTTGCTTTTGTGTGAGAGCGCACAAGTTTGGGCTCCCAGCGAGGAGATGAGGATTCGAGCGATGTCAAGGAAATTTTGGTCCTACTCGGCGCCATGCTACGCTATGCGCTGGAGATCCGTCCGGGGATCCCAGCAGCAGGTTAGAGTTATCCCGATATTCGATGCTTCACTGCATAACCCAACCTGTGCGAGCTTAGACAACACATATTTCCGTCTGCCGGGATGGACCACGCGAGGACGAAACGGGTATTATCGCCGCAGTCAGTGTCTTGGATCGAAATGAACCATGGGGATTCGAGCGGCAGGAAAAACAAAAGTAGAAATTTGGCGATTGACAATACTGCAGCAACACTGCAGCGACACCATCAAAACTTTTGGCATCGTCGCCTGCAGGGAGCAGCTCGGCTTTTTCTCCCGGGCAGGATTCCACGTCATCTTTGTCAAGTCACAGTTCGGTCATCGTCTCCTCACCATTAGCGGAACCAACGGCACGCCGCGCACACGAAGTTCCATGTGGGATTCCCCCAGTCCCGTATCGCATCAGACGCTCGCTGCAGCCGAGTGGGAACATCAGCTCACCTTCGGAAGCTGGTCGTGCTCCTTCCTAACTTTTTTGCTCTACCCATTCGACCATACATTGGCCCTGGTTCCCGCTCAGAGTTGCATGCGGACATATGGTGCAACCATGGAGGCATCGCATTAGGGGTTCCTGGAGGAAACATTGATATCAAGGAGACAATGGTAACCTGTTCCTACGTCTACCACGCCCTTGTTGCAGTAAGAACTGTTCGAATCGAGCGAGTTGCGTTTATCCGGGCCCACCCTCAAAATTCCTCGGATACTTGCGAGATGCCCCATTGGGATCTTACATTCGCTGATGACTGGTGAACTGCAATCCTTAACGAGGATGCTTCCGACGAATACCATGGCAGTACAATAACCCAGAGCTTCACAGACCGTGATCCTTCGAGTCTGCAAAGGACATCCTTAATTGGAAGCCCCTTCAATTGACTTTCCCTGATCACAACCCTGCCCGGATTCTCTGGGGCGGAGCTAAATAAAGCGCGACTTGTTTTTTGTTGTAGGTATTGGAGGCTCTTTGCCAGGCTTCCCTGCTCAGACTTTTGTGGTCCACCACCAACTCCTCTCTACCATCAGTCCCACATAGACGACTGGGAATATGCCTATCAAGATTCCGTCATTGGAGAATGTCACTGTTCAGCACTGGGGCCAAGGCTTGTCTGATTCGAGGGGGCCGGAGAGCCGGGCTCTTCTCCATCTCGGCCTGTGGGCTGTAGCGCCAACGGATCCTGTGGTTGAGGACATTTTGGTTCGCCGCAAGGTACAGTACGATGACGGGCAGCCAGACCCAACCATCCAAATGAACGATCTTCAGGGCTAGCGAATTGGGAAGCATTGGGCTTGGGGGCGGTTCGCGTGGATGTGCATGCGTACTCGGCATTTCAATGGACGGAGAGTAAGTGATTTGTCGCGCTAACAAAACCTGTAGGCTTGCAGAGCAGTATCATCAGGTGGGCCACCTGTCTGCAAAGCGGTCACCGGGAGTCTGAAGGACAGGAAGAGAAGGCTCCCGGCGTCCAACACTGTATGTAGCATTGGTTCTGAACAGGCGCAACTCCTTGACGACGAGGGACCGGAGCAGATCGGCAACTGGGCTATGTACCATAGTACTACTCCGTCCTGTCGCATTCGCCTCCCCCTCCGCGTCTCCATACCAGGTACCACATCCTCGTACCAAACCCCGCGGGATAGCCAGAGGAGACTCTGTTTGTTTCAAGTTTCACGCGGTTAGGTCTGCTAACAGAGCAACATCGGTCCATGTGGGATTACCATGTATGTTGAGAACGAGAGCCCGACCGCATTGACGTGCTCTCTCCATGGGACATGCCACCACGTTCTCCATTGGTCCCCAGCTGATGCACCTGTTGCATAGCTAACTTACAGTCGCGCGCACTTTGGCTGGATGAAGCCCAACTGGTTCGGAAACCCTGGTCTGCGGCTAATCGATTCCATGCTTTTCCCCCTCAGATAGAATGCTAAGTAAAAGAGCAGGCAGGCTCTTGCGGTTTGCCGTCCCCCTCATAATTGCCGACATATAGCCCTACTTGGTCAACCTCCGGGCTAGGCGTGGACCAAGTAATGCAACAACAACGACAACAACCTCGAAGTCATGCCTGCATTGGCGGTCCCTTGCTGGCCATATCGCTTACGGGCTTAGTCGGCCGGTCGTGGGCATGGCGCAGCTCTTGGGTTTGTTCTGTCAAATCAAGGGAAACCCAAAGTTAGCAGACAGGTTTTCTTCTGGACTCTCAGTAAGAGAAATCAAGCCATGTGGGAGAGCGGTTTAACCACATCGGGCGGCGCCGACATATCTGGTACGAGATGGGCTTGTTCGTGATTCTTTCATTGCCGGCTCTAGTCAAAGGGCTGCAGATGGCATGGCTTGGAGATAAACCAGTCGCACTACGGACATTCACTAGAGACCGTCGTTCGGTCTGCCCAGCGCGTTGAGAAAGGGTCTTAGCCGTGGACCCTTCGTAAATCTTTAACCCTTCGCAGCTTTTCGATATCTTTTCCGTTTGCTACGGATCTAGATATTCGCGAGCCTCAACCCCTCAACCCGTAAGGAGGAGCTCTTACACCCGGAGCTGACAGGGTTGGCCACGCTTTTGCCAGACGCCCCAAGGTGGATAAGGCAGGATGATGAAGAGGATAAGGGAACAGATCCAAGAACCTCTTTTGTGCCAGGCCAGATGCAGATGGCGATGGCGGGCCACATGTCGTAATCGCAATCCTCTGTCTTAGTGTCAGTTGGTATGTGCCTTCTCGAAGGAACCCACCAAGGCCATGCCGCCCACCTCCTTAGCCCGCGCTAGAGAGCTTTTGGGTGGGTGCCGCCCACTACCAAGGAAAAGCGCCCGGCTGGCTCTAGTACCGGTGAGTGCGTTGTTGGTTGACGAATGGACGAGGCGGGATCCGTGGTGAGACAGGATGCCCGAACGTTGGGTACGGGAGTAAAGTTTGGCTAGCTGGCGGCGGGTCAAGGCATTTCCACAATGCGTGGTTTTGATGATCAAGGGGGAAAAAAGAGAAGAAAGGAAGCAAAGAACGAAGCATGGTGGGCGGGAGAGTACCGACACGAGCTCGCCAGGTTCCCACCCGTCGTGCTATCCATACTTTTTTCTTCTTTTTTTTTCCAGGAGTCCAGAGAGAAAGCCCCAAATTTCGAGGCTGGCTGGCGGGGAAAAGTGTCAAGAGCCTCAGCGGAGCCCATCGTCACTCCAACCGCCCTGAGCTTGATTGCTTGAGTAAATCGAGAGCGGGGGAGACAGCGGGATACTGTGTATGCCAAACACTCTCGGGGGGACGCCACGTTGATTGGACAGGGCCCCTGTGGGTTTTGTTCTCAGAGACGGACAGAAACATCTCCATATCTGTTTTCTCTGTGGCGGGGGTTGGTCGGCTATGCGGAGCGTTGGTGAGAGAAGCTCTGTGCCGGTCTCCAACACCGTCGACAAACTCCCAGCCTTCCCATCACTTGAAGCATACGCACGCCGACGAGATGACAGGAAGGCATGGAGACTGACGGTCGGCGAGCTCGGGGGACGCAGCAAACTCGATGAGGCCGCGACGTCGGGTCTCTCTTGCATTACAAGCAAGCCGTGGCATATGCATGTTGAAACGACGGGACTGCGGTATCACCTCATCAACCGACAAGACAAGACAAGGCAAGACAAAGCAGCGCCCAGTGCATTAATTTTGGAACGGGCCCTGCTTGCGTCCGTCCGATGCATCACACAAACATGGGTGGGAGATAGAGCCTCTCCCACCCGGGAGCTCTGTCTCCCTCTTCCTTTCTTTCCTTCTCTCTTGTTGTTATGCGTGTATGCGTGTGTGTGAAAGAGATGAGGGGCCAGCGGCTAGTTTAGGTAGCTTGTTTACTTGTTTTTCTTTCCTAGGTGGGCGTTGTGTGGTATTGTGTTGTTGTTTTGTTGTTGCAGCCACCGCAACCCAAAACACAGGCCAGCGGGCGGCCCACCATAAGGATCCTGGGGCCCTTGTTCGTCCCCGCCCTCCATCCCATGTCACCTCGTCGCCATGGGGCGGGGGATGAATGCGGCGCTTGGTGCTCACCGCGGTCCATCACAACACATCAGACCGCCGGCCGGGCCAGCTGGGTCTGTCTCTTCGCTTTTCTTTTTTCCCCCTTGATGCTTCGCCCAACCACGCGGCTTTTGCTCCTGGGTTGCAGCACCAGATCCAGCAAAATAGTTTCCGTTGGTGTGGCAATGTGATTTTGGCCCTACAAATGTCGTCCGTGGCGGCAACGACAGAAGCAGAGACACTGCGATGCAAGATATACGGGGTTTGTGGGGACACCACAGCAACTTGTACCTGATCCCTCAGCGTACCAAGATGAGAGGGAGATGGAGATGAGAACGATAACTGATGAGATGGGGTGGAAAGCATGCGTATCCAAGTACGAACCCAGGTACGGCGACCAGATGAACGAAATAGCGGGAGGCGGGGAACAGGAAAGGGCCACTCACTTCCTCTGTGCGTAGTGCCGAACTCTGAGCCCGCGCTCTGTCTATCTCTCTTGGATGGAGTTGCATCGTCTGGTCTCTTAGTCTCCAACGCCGATGCTTCAGCTCCATTCGTCCGTTCGTCCATCCTACCGTGCCACGAAGTCTCCCCATCCTCCTTCCACGGGCGTCTACAGGCTGGCGACCGTTGAAGAAGTGTGGAGGGGCACGCGCCTAGAGGAATAGGTGCTAAAGCTGACCAGTCTATCTGTAGGGTCCAAGGCCCTTCCCTGGTTGTGCTTAATCGGAGAGCAGCTTGGGATACCGGTGTTTGCAACCAAGTTCAGCTCACGGCCCCCTTCACCTTGCACTCGCGAGCCAGCACGTAGAACAGACCATCAGGGGCGCCACCTCTGTGTTGTTGTTGCGAACGTGCCCTCGTCTCCTTAGGACGGGAACAAAAATAAAATGGCAGGAAACAAGAGTACCGCATTTTTCTTCTTTCTCTTTCTCTCTTTTCTAGTTTAGCCTAGTTTAGGAGGCCACGAGAGCTCGTCCGGTACATGCGACTCTCTGGGTTGTGTACGTGGGAGCAAGTCTGATGTATCTGTTTGGATGAGGCAACTCAATGGGCGGAGATAGATGGAACAGACCCATTAAATGGATATGCAGATGCCCATGGGCTGAACGGGGAACGAGTGACGCCAGCGGTGCGAAGGGCGGTGATGGCGGCGCCAGGGCAGGGCAAGCTTGGCGGGTCGCTGGGCAAGGCTACGGACAGACGGGGAGAGCTTCCTTGATCGGCTCGGGAGCAGAGATGAGTTGCTGCAGGTGTCGGAAGCGAAGCGAGCGTGGCTTGACGCTGTGCAAATGTGTAAGGGGACACGACAGCTGAGGATTTGCCCACGTTGACGGGATGCTCCATGCTCGGTCGAGTGGTTTGATACCCGACAGGTCCCACGAGACCAAGGCTTCTATCTGTGCATCCGCTAGCACTGGTGGGCTTTCACTGGCTGAGCCTTTTGAGTAAACGGCGTAGGATGTTCCCCAACGTAGCTGAGTGTTGCGGCACCTCTTGGGGGTATCGCGACGCTTGGATTTCCCCGGGCTCTCGGGCATGGCCCCAGCAAAGGTTCGAATGGTAGACGATTGCGGCAAGGGCCGGTATCAAGTAGTTTCCCGTCAGAAAATGGTCAAGCTGTGCTATTGTTGAAAACCCGCCAACACACGAGGTTCCCGGGGTCACAAGAGGCAAGCAAGCAGAAAGAAGCCGATTCAGATATCGCGAACGCCATCCCCACATGGGCAAAGGATCCACGAAGTGGCCTGTGTTCGTTTTCATTTACGGGCCTGGGTCGAGATCGTTGAACTTGATGTTCGTGGGAAAGGCACTTGGCGCTGCCGGACCGGGGGACAAGAGATAGCAGGTCTCAGCCGATCCGCGCTAGGACCGATCGCAATTCTTCCGGGTCGTCCTTGGTGCCGTTTTTACGTGCTTTTCTTTTCTTGTCCGCTTCCCACAGCGGCCGGTTTTCCCTAGTAGTCCCTTGGGGTTCTCGACGGCGATGGGGACCGGGGGTGCCTAGGTAGCAGCAGCAGCATCAGCAGCAGTGGCGAGTGGACGGAACCTGATCCATCTTAGGCTGTTTGGGGAGGACAAGGGAGGCGGAATGGGATGGACATGTACCTAGACGACAGGGCCAACAAAGAAGCAACGAGGTTTGATGGAGGCTGAGTAGCAAGCTCGTGCGGCACCAGAGGGCAGTTGGTCTGGCAGTAGAATGGCGACGACGTGGAGAAACGGATGGGCTGGTGGCGGTTGCGTCAGATGGCTGTCTGAGAAAGGACGGCGAGGGGATGCGGCGTTTTGTTCTTTATTGTTGCGTTGTTGGAAAGGGATGGTGATACGGAAGGGAAGAATTCCAGATGCCCATCGCATCCAAGGAGAGGTGCATTGGCATTGGCATTGGCATTGGCATTGGCATTGGCTGTACAGCGTAGCGACATTGTCACTTGTGGCATGGGTAGGCATGAGCATTGCACGACCCTCCTCGGATGGAGGAGGATTTAGTGTATTCGCAGCAGCCGAGGAGGAGCAATGCGAGGACAAAGAGAATGGCAAGAAAGCAGCGGTCCGTTGCAGCAGGAGACGGCCTCTTCGCCTGGTGTTGCGTACAAGTAAGTACCTGTCGATGGGCTACTGACATTACCGCCCTTGGTCGATAAACAAGAAAGCATCCGCGGGCATAACAAGCTGGCTATTATCGTGTTATTTACTTGTACCGCGCATTATTATTTACTTGATTACCGAACTCGACCTAGAGCGAGCTGTAAGCAAGGAATGGCCCAATGACGGGTGCAGTACATGACAGGCAGGTTCCTGGGGTCCCTGACCACACACTGTCCACCCCCAAGGCAGGCGAGCACGCAAGGCAGGGCGTCTCCAGGCTCAAGTTCGCTGCATGAGGAGCTGCAAGAGGGGAACCAGCAGCGGCAGCCACTGGTGCGGGCGGCTTCTCACTGGCCCAGGTGCTCAGATGTCCTCAGCAGTCATCTCCTGCTGCTCCAGTCGTGGCCCACTCGCCTTATGCACACTGCTCTGGCCAGGCACGATTGGGGGGGGGGGTCTACCGGTATCTTGCTGTACTGCATTAATTGTATCGTATGTACTCCGTACCTGCCTGCAACATGGGCCCCTCCCCCCCTTCTCTCTCTCTATGTAATGTAAGTACGTATCTCCAACTTTCATCGCATCAACAAGTCAAAAGTGGACTACGAGGTAAGGTACCTTAGCGCAAGTATTGGCCTGTTGCTCTCCACTCGTCCCATGCCATCCTATGCCCAGTGCCATTCTTTTCTCAAAGAAAGGAAGGGGGAAGGGAAAAAAAAAGTGAGCGAGAGACGGGACAGCCCATCCCAAGTGAGGAAGCAGAGCGAGCGAGCGAGAGAGAGAGAGAGAGAGACAGCAAAACAGAGCCAGGAGGAGAAGACTCCGAATTTCTCTCTTCCCACACAAGTCCCATGTCCCATCCTCCCCCCTCCACCTGCTATCCACGTCCACCGTCATCCTCCCCGAATCCCAGTCTCGTCCAGTTGTCTCCAGTCTCCAGCTCGCCTGGTCCAAACCAGACTTATCCTCTCTGGGACCACGACCCTGTTTCCTCGTTCTCCATCAAGCTGAGAAGAGACGCAGACACAAGACCGTCACAACAAGAGAGCCCTCGACCGCCTTGCTGCTGCTTTGTGCTTGCATTGTGGTCACCAACCCTCCTAGCCCAGTCCGAGCAGCCTTGACTTTCCACCTGGACTTGGCCCGGGACCTGACCCTGGACCTGGACCTGGACCACCATCTGAGAGAGCGAACGAACGAACGCCCGTCCGTCCCTCCCACACCCTCACACACACAGACAGAGAGCCAGACACCCACCCCATCCATCTCCAATTCCACCTTACCGCACCTTACCCTCACCCACCTTCACCTTTACTTCAACCTACCTTACCTCATCTCTCCTTGTTTCGCCTCAACTTACCTCTCGGCCGCGTCAAACCTGCTTGCGCGCGTCCTCCTTCTTCTCTTCGCTCCGCACCGTCTTCTTTTTTACTCTTCGACTTCTATTCCTTGTCTAAAGGGGTCTCCTGGAGCCATTGGTCGGTCGCATTACTTCGATATCCCGGAGCCAATCTGTCTGTGCGAGATCACGGTTGCGGTTGACCGGTTGATCCTTTTTCGTCCTTTACAGTCTTTCTTCTCCGCCGGGCCTCACTCTCGTTGACTTCTCTTCGACGCCGCCTGGGTTTTTCCTTCACCTCACGTCACTTCTTCACCCCGACGTTGTCACAGTCTCACGAGACCCCATCTTCTTGAGTCGCCGAGACCGCGCGAACGAACCACGCCCACCAAGTCCGACACCCACCCGCACCGCGCCCACCACCAGTCACAACACCAATACTCGACGCGCATTCCTCACTACACGACCCGAGATATTGGCCCATATGTCTTGACGATGCTGACCACGTCTCTCGAGAGCATTCACGACTCCTTCGCCCGCATGCTCGCCCTCGGTCTCGTCTGTTGGTTCTCCGCGTAGAATAGCGACGCTCTGCCATCATGCAGACCGTTCCCAGTGTAAGTTGCTTTGCTCACTTTGCCTTCCCGATGCCTATATCCATACATGCCAACAGGCATCCCCCCAACACCGGCTTGAACACTCCCGCCGACGCTTTCTTCTCCCGAACGCAGGAGACACCACCGCCCGCGCTATATGGGGCTTCCTCATTTCCCATATACTCCCCCATTCCCATTCCTCAACACCGGTGCCCCCTGAAGCCTCTGTTGCGTTTGCGTGGTTCATCCCATCCCCTCAAGCTGACTTGTCGCCTCTCTCTTCTTAGCTCGTGGGAACTGGCACTGCCGTTGCTGCAGCGGCCCTTGGTCTCGTCTTTGCTCATCCCGACGACGAGTCGAGTTCCACACAGTCTGCCTCGAACAAGAGGAAGCTAGCCTCAGACCAAGACATTCCTCCGAACCATCGACTGAGCAGCCCTCCTGTCTCGTCGCGCCCTGGCACCAGTTCTGTCGCCCAGCTGCCGACTCCCACAGACGACGCACGCTACACGACGCTCCCCAACCACCAATTCTCCTTTTCGAACTCGAACGAGCCCTCGTCCGCGCGCCCTTCCCGCCCGCTCAGCTCGCATTTCAGCTTTGCGCCGTCGTTACTGCACAGCAGGAGAGCGTCTTACGTGAAGCAGGGAGACCAGGCCGCACCCCCCTCCATCACGGAGGATTCCAGAGACTCTGTTTCGTCCAATGGGTCCTGGATGAGGCGCTTGTCACTTCGTCCATTGTCACAACACGGAAGCATTAGATCAAGTCTAGGCCTCGACAGCCAGTCCGTCGCCTTTTCACACGGTTCCGCAGCCCCGATTTTGTCGCCGACCGGCTCGATCCCTCCGCCGCTGCCTCCGAATAAACTAGTCAAGCGACCGCCTTCGGCACACCAGAATGGTCCTGTGATGCGCCGCCGTTCCAAGACGCACCTTCCCAGTCTTCGCCGACCCGCGACGAGTCACCAGAGATCCGCCACCCTGCACCAGATCCATCACGACGCAAATCTCATCGAACCCATTACCGAACCCAAATTCTCCTTCGACCATTACCTCCAACACGTGGGAGACGGTGCTGCGCCTCCGCCGCAACCAGAAGGCGACTCGACTTTCCAAAGATCGAAATCGAGCACCAAGTGGACCTCGTTCTTTCACACGCGCAGAGCCAATGTCACTGCACGAACCGCTCCAGAACGCCTGATTGACCGGAGTCCCAGCACCCGATCCTCCCCGGCGACAACAAAACGCATATTGGTTTCTCACGACGGGAAGCAGAACATTTACCTGATTGGCGGTGGCATGCTAGGGGCCACCTTCACGCCTCCCGAAGACGTCCCCTCGCTTGTGGAGGACGAAGCTGTGACTGAGGATACGCGCGGCGAAGTTGGCGGCGAAAAGGAACCCGAAGAAGATAATACCCCAGCAACGCCAGAAGACACGCCGACCAAACGCACGCGAATCTCAATGCATTTCAACTCTCCAAATTGGATCCCGAGGGCGGGCAGCCTTCGACGATCGAAGCGCGGGACGGAATCTCAAGGTGGTGGTGGGAACAAGCGGCATGTATCTGCGCCTACGACGACATCCCCCGGTCGCGCCCAAGACGACCATGCTGCGCCTGCAGACGGGGATGGCTCTCAAACGTCGCCAAACCATCAAACAGCCGCCAGCCTGGACCCCGCATCTGTTGCACAGGTCAAGTCACGCAGTCGCAACTCTTCGTCGCCTTTGCCTACGCTCTCGCGACTTTCTAGCTTCAACGTCGATATTTCCAGACTCGGCTCATCAGGAGGCGCCGTCCCATCTCCCCGTTCTATTCAACCTTCTGGCAGCTCCCAGGGCTCGTCGGCGTTCGCTGCATACAACCGCAGTGCTCAGACAGATCGGAGCTCGACCATGAACAGCTCCGACTTCGATGCTAGGGATTTTATCTCGGGCGACGATGATACCGATTTCAAGAGCGAGACTGCCTTTGACTCGCTACGGACTGCCGAGTCCGACCGTAATCGCGCAGTCGAAACCCCGCTCGACCACATGTTTGACGAGTCGCCGCCAAGCACTGCTGGACACCCCAAGACCAAGCGACTGTCCATCCAAGAGATTCTCGGTCGCTCATGGGATGCCGATGATAGAATCATGGAAGAGGACGAGAACATGTCGACGCCGGTTCGTGTCAACCATGAGCCAAGAATACGCGCAGATTCCGACGTGATGGCGCCGCGCTACAGCCTTGAGCGACCGTCGAACGAGTATTCGCTTGGAAGTAAGGACTTTGGCCGCTTATCAATCGAAGATGATTTCGACGACGACTGGGCTCGCGATGAAGATGAGATGGCCTATAGCAACCAGCTCTCGCCCCCCAGCTCGATGAACTCCCGCGGTGTCAGCCCTAATTTGCGTATGGCGCTCGCTAGCATTAGTGGTAATGGCAACGCCGACGTGGCACATGACCCCAGCGAAAGGCCTCGCAGCAATATCTTTGACTGGAGCGAGCCGACCCAGGAAAAGTCGGATCACGGCAGCTCATTTCGGCCGAAGACGGCCTATGGAAAGCAGGAACTCGACATTAGAGGTGGTCGCGCGGCGATTCGGAAGGGCCCAACGGCTATGCACGTCCGCAGCCAGAGTGTGCCCGTGGTACACGATCCCACAGATAGCGCGACAATGAACCCAAAGTTTGGCACGTGGGGACTGAGCAGCAAGACCGTGAGCGAGGACTGGGACGATGACTTTGAGTTTGGCGGCAACGAGAGCGAGGACAAGGAGGCTGACAACGCATTCGCCATGGTTGTCCCTGCCTCCATCCAGGCCTCCCAGCCCAGCCTTAAACAACATTCCGGACACATCAGAGAGTTGTCTCTGCTCGTCAACGATTTGAAGCGCCTGTGTCGACTTGGCCGGGATTTAGACATGCTTGGTGGCTCCAACGCCGGTGTCTGGAAGGAAGCTGAGGGTATCATCGCGCTCGCATCGCCTGACGAAGATGAGTTGGAAGGCATGGACGTGGACTCTTCCTCCGTCATGAGCGGTTTTGATGCTGTATCGCCCGCCCCTATCGAGAAGGAGGACCCCTTTGACGAGGTTCACGAACTGAACGTGTCCAAGACGGCTGTCATTCGCGAACGACCCGCTGGCCGCAGACGTTCCGTCTTCTCGCCAGACGATGACATATTTGGCGGAAACAGTCCCGCCCCGGACGAGCTTCCTCCTCCGCGCCCAAGGACACCTGAGAACAATATCAACATGGGCGGCCACGACGTCACTGACATTGTCAGATCCGTCCTCGACGCTATGCAGCAGCGATCCGTCTCTGACTCGGCGCGCGATGACAAGCTACACTTCGGCACCAACAGCCTCAAGGCTTTGGTCAAGCGCGCAGGCGATCTTCGGGACACACTGTCAGAGGTTGTGCGCCGCGCAGATCAGATCACGTCGAGCCCTGCCCGGACACCTCGTCAGCACAACGATAGCCCGGCCTTTACCCGGGTCTTCACCCCAGAGCATACTCCGTCCCCGTCTAGCCCACCAAAGAAGTTACCTCACAGCCGCAGTACAAACTCTGGGCTCGGCCGCGGATCGGTCGATGCGTCACCATCAAGCGGCTTGCAACGGATGCAAATGATGACTGTCAGCTGAGATCAGGGACATGAAGTTGGGCTACAACATCGAAAAGTCTGATGAAGCTACCAACTCTGCATCTGTTACGGGTCATGTTGGCCCTGTACATGTACGAATAACTGTTGATTTTTCTTGTCTGCATAGCGACGGCTTGGGGTTTTTTGGGTTCTTGGTCTTTTTTCTTTACTCGCTGCGACATACAACATAAAGACGACCCGGCCACCTCTGTCGACCCGATCGACAAGCAGAATTTCTTCTACCGCGACATCTGTGGCTGGCAACAAGCCCAGTATACAGACGCACTTCGGCTTTTTTTTTTTTCCAGCTGGATATCCTTGACGGCTTTTCATTATTTTCTTACAAACGAGAGAAGGCTTATGACGACATAATCATGTACGAACTCACCAGGCGAGCCTGAATCCGGGTAAGTGGACTACCGGGTGAAGGACAACCACCGCCTGGTGATGGAACGGGGGAACGATGGTACGGACATGCGAATGAGGATGGAAGGAAGCAAGGAAGGATGGGAGGAAATGACTAGGAATGGAACCGAAAAACCACACGATGCTCGCCCACATTGCGATGATGGGGCCCACAAGTCAAACCAAAATGTCCACCAAGCTCGGGGACCTCTTTTCGTACTCTTTCTTCAGTTGGTTCTGGTTCTGGTATTGTACAATGGTTAGACGAACAGGAAAAGCAAAAGAGACAGAATCAGGTTGTGGGGCGGCCCGCTGCTTTTATCACGGATTCATTACCTCGTCACAAGGAACCGGACAATATTCCAATCGGCCATCATACAACTTCTCGCATAGCGGCATTCTTTCTCTCCTTTCCAGTTTCCATGTTTCATGATCATGAGGCAGGAATGGGCATACGCGCATTTTCACGCTCCATCCCGGCAACATGAGATCGGGGGTCATTTCCATCTCTTCGCACGAAGGACCCTGTGCCGGGATAGAGTATTTCTGTTTGCGTTCGCATTTCAAAGACAGCAATTCTTTTCCTTGTCCTTTATTTTCCGGCAAAAAAGATGTTCATGGACTAGTAAGCTACGGCTAAAATAATACATGGGTCCTATGGTAATGTGGAAATAGGGACGGCTCCGAGGGCATTAGGGGTTGGGGTCTCAGTCCAAGAAAGGATAGTTGCACATGGGCTGATGAGCGTAGTGTGGAAGACGATGACAGATGGCACATAGGGGAGTTGTACGTATCTAGCTTGATGAATACAAACTAGCATTGGGATTTTTAAAGTTTTGGGCTCCATCATCTCATGAAATCTGGAAATGTGACTAACATGGACCGCTACGTTTAGCGAAGCACTGGCAGGCACGAGATGTCAATAACACACAGCTCTTGACTCATCCCGACGCGGTACTCACTCAAGAGCGAACCGTGTCGGCTGTCTGCCCGTATGTAGCCAGCGCTTGTTATTCCGTCAGTAACAGGAGATGTTATCATCTTCGCACGTGTCACGGAGAGGCTACGGGGACCGTGTTGTATATGGACTTGAAGGTCCAACCTTTTGATTTCCATAGTTTCTGCAGATGATAATACATGGGAAATAGAGACCCCGAATTCTTTCTTAAATTCCAACGCTGGTAACAAGTGAATGGCCGGCTCTGCTGGAAAAAGAGCCCTCATTAGATAAGTTGTGTATGCTTGCCTTTCTTGCTAGCTACTGTAGCAAAGGAGTTGCAATGACAGTCTGAATGGGGGAAAAGGGGGGAGGGGGTATCCGGGGGAATGAGGACCTGAAAAGAAGGACATAAAAAGAATTTTTTGCTAGGACATGAGGAAGATGGTTGACACTGTTGGGTACGCGCGCGCGCGCGCGTGTGTGTGTGTGTGGTGTGTAAGATCAATCCAAACCAACGCTATGTAAAGACGAATGCTATTGACCTTGTTTGTACATCGTCATCATCGCTTATTCTGCCTCCCTAGCCTGATTTACCCGATACGCCTCGGAGTTCCGCCAAACACCCATGGATCTATGTAAGGTAACCCTCGCTGAGCCGGCCCAGTTAGTACCGGAAGACGACCTTGGAAACTGGCGGCTTGGCCGCGCCCTCGAGCCAGTCGCGTCCGCCGCCACGAGGCGTCACGCGGCGCAGCTCAGCGCCGTAGAAGCGGTTCCACATCGTTTGGCCATTGAAGTTGACGGGCTCCGGCGACGACGAAGCAGACACATCGGTCTTGGCACGCTTGACGCGCAGACGGCGGGCCTCAGGGTCCTCGGGCCTCATGGGCGCGGTGTCGTGGGGGTGCAGGCGGGGCTTGGTCGGCGGTATCCACATAATGCCCGTGTCCTTCGGGATCGTGACCACAGGGGCAGACCATAGGGGAATGGCGTGGGATGCCGGCGGTGGATTGATGATCTCTTCAGGGACGAGAGATGAGAGTCCCTTGACGAGTGTGGGTGATGAGCTGAAGAAGATTGGGTTCGCGACGGCGGGATCGCAGATTGCAGTTGTTGTCACGGAACCTGCGAAGGCCGGGTGAGACTTGGCGGCGTTAAAGGACGAGGCGATGGCTTGGTTTAGCGCCTCGGCCCATTGCGCGGTAGTAGTCTCGACGCGCACGAGGCGCGGCGAGGGGATGAACCGGATGGCCTCGTTCAGCGCGGCCTCCCACTCCGCAGGCGTGGCCGTGGTGCGGCGGAGCGGTTCCGGCTGCGACTCTGTCTGGGCAACGGGGGACACCTTGGTCTTGAAGGAATCCCACCAAGTAGCTTTCTTGACAGGGACGTCGTGCAAAGGCTCAAAGTCGGAGACGGCTTCCTCATCGTCGGATCTCGTCGATGCGGTGTCCAGAGATGGTGTCGAGCGGCCCGAAGAGGCTGCCTCGAAAGATGAGCCGGGTCTAGCCGTAGAAAAAGAAATCCAGTTCTCGATGCGAGTCACCACGGGAGTAGGAGC
Organism: Colletotrichum incanum; assembly: GCA_001625285.1. Classification (NCBI taxonomy): domain Eukaryota; kingdom Fungi; phylum Ascomycota; class Sordariomycetes; order Glomerellales; family Glomerellaceae; genus Colletotrichum; species Colletotrichum incanum. The sequence continues at coordinate 225,272 of LFIW01000748.1, forward strand.
CCAGAGGCTTGTCGACATGAGCTGCGGCAGCTCCTCAGATGTCACTCTGGCACACGGAGGCATGCCGAGGCCAACAGGCTCAGCCGATGTTGTTTTGAAGCAGGCACGCTTGTGACTGGGGTTGAACAGGCCGGTGGACTCGGTGTAGATGACGGCAGGCCGAGCAGCCCACAGCGCCCTGGCTGCCTGTTGCTGCGGCTTGTTCCATAGCGGGCCGTTCGTCTTTGGTGCCGCCTTCTTGGCTGGCGGCGTCCAGAGAGCGGTACTGTGGATGATAGCGGGCTCTGGGAGACGCTCGCGGACGCGCGGGGCAGCTTCCATCTTTTCAACGTAGCCTCCCCAGGTGCGAGCGTCGGGTTGAAGGAGACCCATCGCCTTGCGGGCTGTGACGAAGGTCTTTGGCTTGGGGGTCCAGAGGAGAGAGACTGGCTCCGGCGCGGCAGGCGTGGCCTCAGCGGCGACGGTGATGACCATGCTGTCGTGCTTCGTGTCCTCCTCGTCTGCGACGGTTTTTTCCTCCTCGGAGTCTTCGTACTCTGACTGCGAGCGCTCAGAGATGTGCTCCTCCACGAATGAATCAGGGCGGTAAAAAGCCGGCTGGGGGAGCAAGCTATTCTTGGAAGGCACCTGGTCAGACTGCAAGAGGCTGGCGATCTCCCAGAGGGTAGTCTCGTCGAAGCCGTCGTCGCTGTCGGCGTCCTGCTCAATGTCGGAAACCTCGTCGTCGCCCTCTTCTTCTTCTTCGTCGTCGTAATCGTCAAAGAAGGACGAAGAGTACTCTGCAGACTCGAGTTGCTTTGCGCGAGCTTCTAATGCGGCACGAATTGCTGATCCACCAGTTGACATAGTACCAGGCATAGCCATCAACATATGACTGGGCCGCGGCTGGACTGTCGCAGTGTCAGACTTCTCGCCCCAGGGGAACTGGAAGATACCAAGGGTGCCACGCTTGTCGGGGAGCGGCTGCGGGCTCTCAAGGATGTCGGGTAGGAGAGTGACGCGCTTGCTTCGCCTTGGTGGTCGCTGTGTGACAGGACGTGTCTGGGGTTTGGGTGCTTCAGGAATCCAAGATGCACGCCATAATCCCGAGGTGGTCCGCAGCTTTTTAGCAGCGGTGTGGTCAGGCTGCCAGAGTTGCGAGCTCGAGATATTTAGGGGTTCGGAGACCTTGCGCATCGCAGGGCGGACGGGTAGGCCACGCAGGGCGTCACCATCGCCGCTCGGGAAAGAGGACTTAGTCGCGACATGGTGGTGTGCCGGGGCCCAAAGCAGCGACGGTTGCTCGCGCTCAAAATAAACTGGCGAGTCGGGTTTCCAGAGGCCTTCCGGTGGTGCGGCTCGCTCGTTCGGCATGAGCCTCGCGAGTATCTGAGCGTCGTCGGCGTCGGACTCGTCGGTGTCCGGTGGGGTAGGACTACCCAGCTGCAACGCGGCGGCGCTCAAGGGCACCTTTGAGACAGACAAGAAATTGAGGTTTCGCTTTGCCAATAGTACAGATGCGTTCTCCATATATTCCATCTGAGCATCCGCCAACCGCTGTTGCCAGAGGCTAGTGCGGTTGTCGTTGGAGTTGTTATGAGATGAGATGGACGAAGCGCTTCTCAGGTCCTCATAGGACGACTTGCTGATGCTCCCCATCCGAGCGCGACGGGCAGTTTGCCGATCCAGCGAAATGTTGTTCCGCTGGGGAATTTCATGGAGTGCATTGTCAATGTTGGGAACGGCTTGTGAGTTCACAATCGCAGATTCATGTTGCGAGTTGCGAACCGAAGTCGTTCCAGCTGTAGAAAGGGAGTCGCGGCTGAGACCATGCTGCATCTCGTGCCACTGGTTCTCTTGCTGCCCCATCTCGGCCTCCAAGGACTCGAGCAAACGAATCCTCTGTCCCTCGCTCTCATACGAGTCCCTGTTGGGCTCCTCGAATTTCTTGAGCTGCGCCTGGATCATTTCGTACGCATGCTGCGGCGACTCCAAGGGAGAAGGCTCAGCGGCGTGCATCACAACCGCATTCTTCTTGACGGGAGACCGCAATTGAAGAGGCGTCGGCGGTGGCTGTCTGCGCGACTGCACCTTCTCCTTGCGCTCGGTGAAGGTGATGCTCTCGTCGCCAATGCGGCGATGCCAGCGAGCACCTCGATTAGCAACGCTCACGTGCGGGAGATCGACAGGGCTTTCGCGCGCCTGCGGAGCCTCTACGTCCCTCTCATGCTCCATGGATGCGTCAAGCATGATTGTCATGACCTCCTTGCCGTCATTTTGGCTAATCATAGACAGGTCTCGGGGGTTGCGCTCGTCGCGTGGCTGAATCCACGTGGGCTTAGGCATATGTGTAACCTCTTGAATGTTCACGGCAGCCACCGGCGAGTGGATTGATCCCCAATTCGTGGTCGTCTCCTCATCGCGGGTTCTCGCAGTCCTTGCTTCACTGAACTCAGAAAGGCTAGGGTTGCGAACCGGAATAACGGGTGATGATTGCCGCTTGGCTCCGTCGTATGATGTCTTGGTCCGGAGACCGTCGTTTGCTGGAAGAGCAGGGATCCAAGACTCGTGCTCGTCAGGCCTGCCGGTGATGACCGACGTGTCGACACTGAACTTGGACGTGAAGCGAGGAGGCATATCTGGAAGGACTGCTTCTTCGATCTCAAGAATGCTATGAGTACGAATAGAAGTCTTGGTCGAGCGATCAGACTGCTTTGACTGGCCATGGCTGCTTTCTGAATCCCACGCATCCTTCTCCTCAATAGCAGCGTTGCTCGTTGGCTTGTAAGCCGAGGGAACAAGAGGCATCTCTGGAATTGATGCTCTAGGTTGGCCGTTCGCATCAGTGCCGCCAAGAGCTCCAGGGAAGAACAGTTCCATCTTCTCGTCAAAAGTCATGCTCTTGGTATCGTTGGGCAACGCCCGTATGGGGTTACCACCGGCGCTCTTGGGCGGCGGCGGTAGAGGCGGCAGCTGGGTGGGACTTCCGGGATTTGACATCAAAATGGACTTTCTGCTTATGATTGAGCCGCCAGACTTGCTCCTCTTGTGATTAGGAGAATTCTCGGCAGGGAAGATTTGGCGATCCTTCCCCTGCTGTCTGGGGATGGGACGAGGTCGATGAACCACGGAATTTGATGATTTGAGCGCTGGAGCGGGAGACTGTAGTGGCAGAGGCGTCTTGGGGGCCTGGTTCGTAGCTCCCTGAATGATGTTCTGCACTGCTGTGGGATCATTGTACTGAATGTTGTTAACAAACAAGACGGTCTGCTCCTGAGGAACAGAAGGATCCTTGGCCGTGGGTCTCATGGTCATCGCTCTCGGGTTAGATGGCAGACCACCGGTCGGCCGCCGTTGCAAAGTACCGCCTGGTGTCTTTGGGGATGGCGGCTTCTGTCTGGACGGTCGAATCGTCGGGTCGACCACGGTCTGGATAGGCCAAGTTGATGGGAGATCCGGCTTCTTCGGTGACATCAATCGAGCGGCGCTCTTGGGCGGAGGTACCAAGGCCATCGGCGGCGACGTAGCTTGAACGGAGGTCACGGTAGACCTCTGGCTCGCGGATCGACCAAGAGCATCTTGGCTCAGGGACGTCTCTACAGTACGTTGGCTCGTAGACCGTCCAACCGTCTCGAAGGGACTGAGGGGCCGTTCCGGTCGGGGCGGGCGGGGCGGAGAGATATTGGACACTGGGATCGGTTGCGGGGGCGTGGTTGGTCTCGTCTCCTCCGACTGTTGGTAATCCTCGGGCATCTGTCTAGGGGATCTGCGTCTGATTTCCTCAACCCCAGGAGACAGCTGGGCAGATGAAGTCATTGCCGGAGGGTTCGACATTAGTCCCCCGGATCTGAGTTGCTGCGACTCGGCCGGAGGTGACGCTAACCCCACTTCCTTCCGCTTGCCACTCTGGGCTCGCCTGAGGGCTTCCTCTGGAGTGATAGCAGGAGGTTTGGGGGCGGGACGATGGGCGTTGAAGGTGCTGGAATTCCGTTGCATCGTCAGGTCGTTACCCCGTCTTTCCCTGTCGTTCCTTGCAGCAGTGGCGAGATCAACCGTAGCGATCTTACTGAGGGGGTTCTGCTCGCCGGCTTCCTGGAGAATCGGATTGGAAATGGCGTTCTTCATGTTCGAGCCCGGCCCAATCTTATCGAAGATGCTCCTCTTGTTCAAAATGTTAGGCTTAACGTCGATTCTCCTGCTTTCCCTAACCGGAGCCGTCTGTGCACGGGTCGGTGGAAACAGCTGGCCCTGGACAGGAACTCCGCCGACTCCTGTGTTGGCCTGGCCCGGGACGGAGCCGGCAATGGTGGGTAGGGCGCCACCAGCACCTGCCACAAAGTCTCTTGGCTGGTTGAAAGTTGTAATGGTGGTAATCGTGCCGGCTTTCAAGTCCTCGTATCGCGAAGGCGGATAGTCCGTGTCCGAGGTTGAGATTTCTCTGCTAGAGCTAATGTTACGTGGCGACTGAGCATCTGGATGAACAGGTTGTTTCTGGCGAGCAGGAAGCAAGGCTCCAAAGTTACCCGTAAGGATGCCTATGAAGTATTAGCCAAGAAATACAGCAAACCACGAATTTTCCCACGTACTGATGAGGATTGACAGGCCAGTGGCAGGGAAAGCAGTTCTAAAAAGCAACTCAATCGTGTCAATGCCTAGAAGCAGCGGAATACTTGTCTATGATTGCAACATGCGGTCAGTAGTCTGTAATATCAAAATTACGACGTTTCACTCACTGCAGTCCAAAGACCCAGGGCCCCAATCGTCCACATGACGGCCTTTTTACTCTGCACGGTTGTGATGCCGATCGAGTTGGCTTTGAAGGCGAGCATGGCGACAACGGCAAAGTCGGTGACCATGACGACGGCCCCAATGGCCAGAACATCGTTCCTAGCTACACAGACAGTGGCGATCTGTGCCTTTTGAAACCCAACGAAGACGGCACCCAAAATGAATCGCACGCCGAGGACCGCCTGGTACACCATGGTGCCAGCAGGCGCGCTGGCGTTCGCGTTGATAGCCCATAGGAGGAACTGTTCGATGGCGAATCGCGCCAGCTGATCGAAGATGGAAGCAAAAATTACGACGACTTGGCACCCGGAAGTCGAGGTTGGATCGAGGGTAAGGGCGGTAAAGTCGATTTGAGCCCACAGGGCTGATGATACAAGGAATGTGATGAGGACCAGCCTCAGGCCGTCCCGAAAGATCTTTGAGCCATGACCCTTTACTAAAGGAAAGACGAAGGGCGTCGCGGCTTGGATAACGATCCCACTGTTTTGCTGTAGGTTAGCCCGACTGTTCCCTTCTCACCCTTATTGTTTCCTGCCTCTTTCTCCATCTCCCCATGTGCCACAAACCCAAACTCTTCCCGATTTCAACAATGAGACGATGGACGGGCGACTGACAAGGTAAGGGCCGCAATCAAGGCCTGGACGATTCCTGGAATGAACATTTTGTTTGTCGGGGCCGCGGGCCGGCCGGGGTAGAATCGAAGAGAACCCAGTCAATGGGAGGGAATGTTGAAGGAATAAATCTTAGGAAAGAAAAGGAATCATGATGAGAATGCCCTCGCACTACGGTAGCATTCAACGGTCAACCAGAAAAGAACATGACAAGAAAGATACCCCACGAAGTGGCAGATAGATGGTATGAAGGAGAGTAGGATGGAGAGCACGCGCGGTAAAGCGAGCTAGGCGGCAGTTGTCTCGATCCTCTTCGGGGACGCAAGAGAGTGGAGAGAAGACGGGGCCCACAGACGAAGAGGGAAGGAAGGTCGAGTGCCCGGCAGACGATAGTTAGGAAAGGGGGGGTGTATGCAGCATCTGACGGCAAGGCACAATGGGACAGATACTGATCTTGCGGCTGCGTCTGCGTCTGGGCTGCCGCGCGCTGCCTCAACACCTTGGCGGCACTGGAAAGTCTGTCACGAGGTACTGGAGGCTCGAGGAAGAGGGGAATAGGAGAGCGGCAGCAAAAGGCCTCCTTCGTCTCGCCTATCATCGCCTGTTACAAGGTTATTCTTGGTGCGATGTCCCGGGGAGCCCAGCCAGGTGTCTGTCGCCTCGGCAGGGAGCTCTAAGCCAATCCCAGTGTCAAAACGGGAATACGTAGTCGGCGAATGAGTTTTTGGTTCCTGAAGACCAGAGACCAAGAGATGGTGGGAGAGAGAGAAAGAGACGGAGAGAGGGTCTCAAACCGGCCGAAGGCAGGGTGCTGTAGGAGGTCTCTCGATACGTCGTTCATGCCGGCAATGGTCAGGGGCCGTGATTGGGTTGGCTGCAGGGCTGACAGGGGGATCAACCTTGTTCTATCCACCTCGACGCCGTGGCGTGCGTCGACTCTGTTTCAGCATCGAAACCCACGATGTTCGGGATGGAGGGGTCCAGGGCCGGCCAGAGGTCCATCCATCAATCTTTGACCTGCTTCTTTCCCATATTTTTCTGGTCTTTCACCTCTTCTTCTTTGGACCACTGCCCTGTGTCGTCGGAACAGGACCGACTGTCAGACCTTTTGTGGACCGTGGGCTCTACGCCCAGGTCTGGAACGACTTGTGTTCGTAGCCAGAAATAATACGACAGCCGTGTAGCCCATGGCAAAGACGGTTGTGCCCTGCCGTCATCGTCCAACAAATGTCCATGGGCCACTTGAGGCCAAATGACCCGCTGACTTGCAACGAGAGAGAGTTTGTGAGGTTAGGTCAGCGCCTGTTCGAACACTTCAGCAGAACTGCCCGGAGATGGACAGGTTGGTGACTGCAAAGGGCAGTCAGTCGTTGCACCATTTGTCGCTTGCCGAAGGTCTAAAGTTGATGCCGACTAACACACGAGGGTTTGCAAAAGAAGGTATTGGCATGCAGCGTTCTTCGCATCAGAATCTACGCTTGGTACAGCAATTATGAGGATTGGCCCGCTAGACGCAACGGCCGTGTCTCGAAGTGCGAAGCTGTATCTCCTGGTCTGGCCTAGATATCGAAACAAACAACATTGGACGCCCTGCCTCCCGAACCAGTCCTCTTCTGCTAAGTCACTCTCGGTTCAGAGCGAGATGACATGTGTTTTCATCATGCAACGAGGCACCTCGTCCTCGTCCCGGCTGCCGTTGCATCTCCCGGTCGGCCCATGGGAGAGGAAACAAGGTAGAGCCAGCTGAAGATGACAGAATCGGATGGCGGGTACAAGGAAGAAGCCGGTGGCGCCAGGGGAAGTTCTGCAGCCGCTCAGACTTGGGACTGAAGAAGAAAGGGCTGAAATGGGTGGATGGAGAGTTGTGTGGGAGCTTATCAGTGTGCAAGCATCGGAGAGGGAGAGGAAGTGATGAGGGAGGAGAGAGAGAGAGGGAGAGAGAGAGAGAGTGTGTGTGTGTGTGTGTGTGTCTGAGGGGGTCGCCCCAAAAGAGAAATTGTTCCTGAGATTTGTCAGGGGCTTCGATGGTTCTTGGCACACCTTCTGCAGTGGGTGGGGGGACGCTGGCGAGGGTTTCCTTGTGACGGCTGGGTGGCGGCCACGAGGACAACCGAACAGACACTTTTTCCCCCTCTGTCCTCCCCTTCGAACCTGGACCTGCGTTCTGCAAGGCACCCTTTGGCACTGATCCTGATCCTGCTCTTTCTACCAGGGAGAGCGCGCGCTGCTTTTCCGAAGGTCAAGCGAATAAGCTTTGGCCGCCCAGCTGTCGTGCGTCTCGGCTGCAACCGAATCCGGCCAGAGACTTGGGCTCATCATTGGCTCGCCTTCCTTTCATCGTCACATCACGACTCTTTGACTCTTGCCTTTTTGTTGTTTCTACCGCCTTTGCATATACTTTGTTTCCCAAGTTTCCACTCACTCGGTTCCCTTCTGTGTGTCGCTGTATGTCTCTGCCTGTTGAGTACTCTGCAGTAGCTGGTTTCTATCGACGCCCGTGCTGCCGGAACCAGATAAACCGCCAAGGCGAAGTGTCTTATAACTGCGTCTGCATCTTTTGCTGTACGATGACGGCTTGTCACCAACGGCCGCCTCGGCATCAGAAGGAATCTGGCCAAGATGTGACAAGACGGGCAAGACGGGCAAGACAGGCTCGTTGCCTGATCGACGTGACGGTGAAGCTCGCCTGTGCCTCTAGAGGTCTAGGTCTCTATTCTTGCTCGCCACCAAGCACCACCCGCCCACAGCGCAGAAACCTTTCTTTCTCCTGAGCTTGTCCCGTCTGATGGACCGTTTGGAGACGAACTTGATCGGCTTCCGTCGTTTCTGTGTACTCCGCTCGATACGCAACTTACTAGTGTACGAATACACACGTCCAGACGATGGCAACTTTGTTGCTGTGCTGATCGGCAGTCATCAAGGTTTAAAAACCGTCGGTGGACACATGAGCTCGGCCGTCGATGATAACTTCCAAACTCGTCAAGTGACACTCGAGCGGGCTTTGAGCAGTTGATAGTCTTTCGCTGACTCTTGGGCGGGCTTTCAATGTCAAATCGCACCCCGCTGGCTTCTCATGTAAGTGGTACAGTGCCATCCAGAAAGCGTGAAACCTCCCCGCAGGTGTCCCATAGAAGACGAGGGGTTTTCAGACTTTCTGGTGGTCACTGTACTCGTCGCAAGGTCAGAGATCGGTCATATATTGAAGTCTGAGCTATGATTCAAATGGCAGGAAGACGTCGAGATATTGTGAAGGTCACCGAGCGCCTAAGGTGAAGCATCTGGTTTGAACACTGCCTGTCCATCGTGTAACATGGTAGAAATGCCAAACCTTCGACGGATCATCGCTTCCGCTCACTGCTAATCCTGCCCGTTATACTCTTAAATCCGACTATGAATCTGCCCAGACAGCAACCACTGGGTTAGGACGACACGGAGTGGCTTTGTCGCGAAAGACTGTCGTCGAGTAAATGCTGTGTCGACTAGGAGTAGGAGCGCCGATCATATGCATCCGCCCTTATACGGTAATTCCGCTCCCCGCCCGACCACTAAGATCTGTTGCAAAGTAAGCGTTACAGAGCATATGCTGCATGAATAGTCTCGGGGAGATGTTAGCGGCGGTTGGACAATGGCTGACTGGCTGGGCCTACTCAATCCAGCCTGGCATGCTCCATGCCGCTTGAGGTGCTGAATCCCTATCAGCTTACTCCGCACATCTCTCCATTTCGGAGCCGGGCCCGAGAGTACCCGCCGGAACCATCACCCGGCCCGGTCCTCCAATGAGTCAACTTCGCGGGCGCGATGGGCGTAATGGGCGTATCTAGCCTCATCACATCATCACCCTGGTGATGACACTCCAATCACGGAGCCTATAAGTATATGCCTGCCCTCGGGGATAGAAACGAGTTATAGTCTTGAGACATCGCGCTTCCATCAAAGTTTTCTGTGGAGTCGCCCATCATGCCTCACACCGAGCTCGAATACCCCAAAGAGCCATACGGCACCGTCAAGCGGTATAGCACGCGTGGTGAGTCCACCTTTGAAGCCTTGAGGGAATACATTTCCAAGTGATAACCGGCCCCAAAAGCGACCTACGCCCTCCGCACAATCCACACGATCGTTAATACCAGCCCCATCCTTCACGTCTCCTTCAACGCGCCCAGCTCGCCATTTCCCACCATCCTGCCAATGCTTGGGCAGATGGGATCTTTCGCCCGCCCCTCCGCCGACGAGGGCGACGTCCTCGACCTCTATCTGCACGGCTACGTCTCCTCTCGCATCATGAACACCTCGCGCCAGTCCTCATCCGAGGCCCCTGGCCTCCCCGTATGCGTCGCGGCATCCCACCTCGACGGCCTAGTCCTCGCCCTGACCCCCAACTCGCACAGCTACAACTACCGCTCCGCCGTGCTGTTTGGTCACGCTTTCGTCGTCGAGGACCCGGACGAGCGGCTGTACGCCATGCAGCTCATCACCGACGGCGTCGTACCCGGTCGGTGGGAGAACACCCGCGTGCCGCCCAATCGGGCCGAGATGTCATCAACGAGCGTGTTGAAAGTCAAGATCGTCACGGGAAGCGCCAAGATCCGCGAGGGGCCACCGGGGGACGAGAAGCACGACAAGGAGAACGGCGAGGTCGTCGGAAGGGTGTGGACGGGCGTTGTGCCGGTGTATCAGACGCTCGGGCAGCCAGTGCCGGGGCCGTACAATCAAGTGGAGGGGATTCCTGGATACTTGAAAGGGTTTGTAGAGGATTCGAATGAGTGGGCGAGGGAAGTGGCTGTCGAGGCGGCGACAAAATCCGGGGCTAAGAAGAGTGATAACGATGAGTGAGAAAGAAACGTCTTGAAAGCTATCAACAGTAATGAAGGAAAGCATATAATGCAAGATTTGCATTGATGTGTCAGTTGATGTAGCCAGAAGTTAACTGATAGATTCAGAGCTCATGGACTTTACATAACTCAATTCGTAGTCGTGAGCGAAAAAGTTCGTTCTGGATCCTTTGTGATATATCTCACACAGTATAGTTAAACATCCTCGAGTATGTACAGAGACAGTATCCTCCCAATGACATTGCTTTTTTATACGATCGACATTCACAGCTCCAATTCCCAATGTGTACACATGAGCTTACCACATCTCCCAAATCTTGTCAGGCAAGACGATCCGCATGACCTCCCAGTGGCCCAATGCGCTCTTCTCGTGCCACTTGGTCAGCTGCTCGGTGTTGTTGTTTGTCAGGATGCCAAAGTCACCCTCAAGGAAGTGTTTGTCGAGAACCTCGTGGTAGGGCATCAAGAAGGCGCGGCGGGTGCGGCTGCCGAGGAAGTCGTCATCGACGGGGGTCCGGAACTTGAGCTTGCCGCTCGTCTTCTTGCAGAAGATGACCATGTTGGTGAAGTCCTGACCATCCTCGGCAATCGTCTCTTTAGTGGGATGCTCCGACTCGCGGAATATACGGCACGAGGGAAACACCTGCTTAATAGTATCAACAATGAGCTTCGGGGCCGGGTGGAGGAAGTCGCCGGCGTAGTTCTGAATTTGTCAGTCAAACATTCATGGAAGGGAAGAGCTCGGTACAACTTACAATGGCGATGGCGCCGTCGGGTTTGAGGAGCGAGTTTAGGCCTTGGAGGAACTCGAGCGTGAAGAGGGGGACGGGCTCGGCGCCTCCGGTGAAGACGTCGTGAACAATATAGTCGAACCTAGCCTCCGGATCATCGACAAGTTTGCGCGTGTAGGTCACGGCATCCGCAATGACGGGGGTGTGGTTCGACGGCAGCTGGAAGTACTTGGAGGCGAATTCATGCACAGCGGGGTCGATCTCGACAATTGTCGTGTCGACGCCGTGGGCAACGAGAGCAGCTGGCGTAGTGCCGATGCCGAGCCCACTGGTCAACAATCAGTCCCTGGCTTACGAGATTTGTGCACATCTACAACTCACATGTTGAGGGCCTTGGCCTCGCTGTTGGGCACCGCCTTTGCAGTCTTGACGAGCCGGACAGCCTCCAGCATGACGAACACGCCGTAGATGGGCTCCGCAACTCGGGGTCCTTTGTGGTTAACCCACTCGCCACCGAGGAGAGAGTGATCGCATCTCATGACCCTGTAGCCGTGCTCTTTGCTCTCGAGAACGGAGACATATCCGGTAAGAGATTCCTTGCGGTCCAGCAGGGTCCAGTTGTTGGCTTGCAGAGTGCTGTTAAGCGAAGCGGACGCCACGGGCGTCAGAGCATGCGTGTTCAGCACAGCCGTGTGCAAGACGGCCGGGATGGCGAGAAGCAGCAGTTTGGAGGGCGCGTAGATGGAGTACGCCGCAGCCAGCAGCGCCTCTAGGCCAATTCTTGTCTGGAAAAAGGACCTGCCGATGTATGTCTGGAGATATTCTCCCGACAGCTTCTCCACGAACTTGAAGAGCCCCCATGATCCCAGGCCAGGGCCCGCATCAGCAATAAACTTGGGCAGCTTCGAGAGATCGGCCTTCTCTAGCTCGGTTGCCACGCAGCTCACCGAGATGACAATGAGGGGAAACAACGTGACGGCCTCCATGAGTAGGGGGCCCCAGTACGCCGTGAGGGCACCGCTCGTCTGATACAAGTAGAACTGAACGGCGGGAACCCAGAGGGCGACGAGAGGCAGCAGTTTGGCCGGGTTGAAGGGCAGCGAGCGGTTCAGAAACATGTTGCCCGCCCAGCCGAAGAAGCAGGCGACCATGACGAGCTTGGCGTGGTATATAGAAGACGGGATGGAGCCATAGACGGGCGAGAGGGCCAGCTGAGAGACGTTGCTGTAGACGGCGGCGAGAGCGAGCAGGATGGCCGACTTGAGGTACGCTGAGGCCTGCTGCTGGAGGAATCGGCCCTTAGTCTCGCCTTTGGCCTTGGCCGCCAGGCTCTTCAGCTCCTTTTCGAACCTCTCGGGCGTGAAACCCTCAGGGGCGGCGTCAACCTTGGATCTTGATTTTGGTGGCATCGTGGGCGAGTGAGTTGGTGACGCCGGGTGAGGTTTGGAGATTTTGTGGGTGAAACAACCGAGAGTATGCGAATGAATGTACGAATATGAATTGGGAAATGGAGGATGAGCGTCCGGGAGCTCTGCAGAAGCTCGGGAGAGAATAAGCAACGGTAAGAGATACAGTGAGCGAACAACGGCCAGGCTACAATCGCATATCTGGTATACAACAGCCTGCTGTTGAAGCTCTTGTCTCTTTCTCCTGAAAGTATGGAAACTCAAGAGCTAAGACTCCAAAACAGGGCCAGGCCGTGTGTTGCGATGCGACAGCGCTGTGGGCAGAAGGGGTTTTGTCTGTTGCTCCTTTTACTGCGTTTTGAAACGTCTCCTCAGCTCATCCTTCAATCAATGCTGGTCCAGAAATTCCGGGTTCCTGTGGCGCGAGCTGTGAGCTTGGCGTGGCTGACATGTGGCGGTGCAGCCACCCTCAATGCTAGTACATGGTCACTATCTTTTTCATCAACGCACTTCTCATCTCACTACAATATCAATCGACGCCTTGTTTTAGACAACGTCCTTTCTCATTATTTCGTTATCGTGACGGGATAGAGAGCCTCTAGGCCCAAGCTATACAAGATGCCATCGTTGCCTTGCGGAATGGCTCCTGTAGCCAAACCCCCTTTTTTGGTTGCAAGAAGACAACAAAAATCAAACGCTAGGTAGGGATGGTCGCAGCACTCAGCTGCGCCATACAGGATGCCATCGTTGCCCTGCGGACTGGCTCTCTTCTGGCCAGTCCCCCTTGAATATTTTCTGCCCAGGTAATGCAGTCCGCCTTACCAATGCATGAGGATAGCCATTATTCTTGGCTATACAGGATGCCATCGTTGCCCTGCGGACTGGCCTTCTTCCCTGGCCAGACCCCTTTTATTCCCATACCGTAAGTCCGTTACGAAGGACGGCCGGCAACTTACCGACCATACAGGATGCCATCGTTTCCCTGCGGACAAGCATCTATATCTTTGCTTGACCCCTTGAGGAGTTCACAACACGAGGCGCGTGATTGTAGTCCCCCTTCAGATCTTCTCTCCCTCGATGATAGGCTTGGCTTCATCGCTGGTCCACCAGCTGACGCCGGGCTTGCCGGGGTAGCTGAACTTGTCCATGCTGTCGGCCTTCATCTCGACACTGTAGCCAGGCTCGGTAGGGGTTTGGTAGTATCCGTCCTTGATGACAGAAGGGTTGAGGAAGTGCTCGTGGAGGTGGTCGACGTACTCCAGGACGGAGAGCTTGCCGCTGACGACGACGTAGTCGATGGTGCTCAGGTGCTGGGTGTACTCGGGGAGACCGACACCACCGGAGTGAGGCACGATGGGGACATTGTACTTCTTGGCCATCAGCAGAACGGCGAGGACCTCGTTGACACCGCCCATGCGGCAGGCGTCGATCTGGCAGATGTCGATGGCCCCTGACATGAGCAGCTGCTTGAAGACGACGCGGTTCTGGCACATCTCGCCCGTGGCGACGCCGATGCCGTAGGGCTTCAGTGCCTCCCGGATGGCCTTGTGGCCGAGGATGTCATCGGGGGAGGTGGGCTCCTCGATGAACCAGGGCTTGAACTCCTTGAGCTCCTTCATGTACTCAATGGCTTCGGGCACAGACCAGACCTGGTTGGCGTCGACCATGAGGATGTTGCCGCTGTCGTAGCCAATGACCTCACGGGCGATGCTTAACCGTCTCTTGTCCTGCTCGACGCTGCTACCGACCTTGAGCTTGAAGTGACGATATCCCTTGCCGAGGGTCTCCTGCAACAGGCCCTTCATCTTGTCCTCGCCGTAGCCGAGCCAGCCGGCACTGGTCGTGTAAGCCGGGACGGCGCGGCTGTTCTCGGCGTCCTTGATGCGCTGGGCCTTGGTGGGCTCCTGCTCCTTGAGGAGTTGAATGGCCTCCTCGGGGGTGATGGCGTCGGTGATGTAGCGGAAGTCAATGCAGGCGACAAACTCCTCGGGGCTCATATCGGCGACAATGCGCCACACGGGCTTGCCGAGGACCTTGGCCCACAGGTCCCAAATGGCGTTGACGACGGAGCCGAGGGCCAGGTGGATAACACCCTTCTCAGGGCCGATCCACCTCAGCTGGCTGTCGTTGACGAGATATCTCCAGGTCTTGCCCCAGTTCGAGACAAGATCTGACAGCTTCTTGCCCTTGACTCTCTCAACAAGGTAGTCGATGGCTTTGCAGACAATATCGTTTCCGCGACCGATAGTGAAGGTCTGTAGAGAGAAAAAAACCCGTATGAGCGGTTATGCAAGACTAGTAGATGTGAAGGAAGGGGAACGTACCATGCCGTGTCCAGCGAACTTGGAGTCAGTCTCGAGAATGCAGTAGGCGGCGGAGTAGTCACCGGCGGCGTTCATGGCATCGGAGCCAGTCTTGTCCAGGGAGGTAGGAAAGCGCACATCGCGCGTCTGCCACCCCGTGATGGTAATGTCGAGGCTCATGGTCGTGGATTTGAGGGGGAACAAGCGATAGTAACGAAACAAGGGAATAAAAAACAAGATTCTAAAAGGAATCGAGAACTAAGGGTATCGTCAAGAGGGACAGAGAGAGGGGGATGCGGGACAATGTGCCAATGGAGAGGAAACTGAGACCTTTATAGTGTTTAACGATGCTTTCCCTTCCCCCACCTTTGCCAATGGCGGCATGACTGGCCAGCCACGGGCCACGACGCTCGACTTTTCCATCTGTTGCTTTACCCCGAGTCTGGAGTTGGGCCGGAGGGGCAGTAGTATGAGGGGTGGGAGGCATTGGAGGGGGAGGGGGAGGGGCATGCGCCGGAGAGGGTCCCTTTTAGTGGGGAAATGCTCCAGGAGACAACCCGGCTTGAAGACCGCGTGCCAGCGCCGGGGGTTGGCCTGGCCAAGCCGGCTACGGACCCTCTGCTTTCACGGCCTCTGATTGATGGAGAAATTCTTCCATCACGATGTCTAGCTCGGGGTCCACTCCGCCAAACTCCCAGAGTTGGTGTTTTTGACGATGCTAGGTGGGGGAACGAGGAACTGGCTAAACACACGGCTGTCTCTTCCCCGACATTCTGGTTTGATGGATTGTGTGGTTGGACTTGGCATCGCCTCGTTTTACTGAGGAAATTGGCTGCGAGAGCCTCAACAGCAGACCGCATTTCATCTAGCATACGCGTTGGAATTCTCCGTGGAGGTTGCACGGAACGGCTGTAGATCGTTTCCCATTGCCAAGAGGGTGTGTGTTTCTGTGCATGTGCATGGCGACGTGACATGGCGGCATTGGCGAAAAATGAGACTGGCGTTAGGCTCGATCTTTGGGAAAAGTAGGGTATTACATATATAACAAAACACCCTCCAGATCGTCGTTTGAAGACTGCGAGTTCTTCTGAACCAATTACACGCTGCAGGCGGTATATGAATGTAGGAACTCATGGCCGTGTCTAATGTCTCCTACATCTCATGTCATATTATAGACAGCCTTGACGGCCCCCAGAGCCACCAGGAGGAAACACGCCCATGCAGGCGTGTCAACAAGCAGACTCCGAATAGTGTGGACACCGAGTCACTTCTCAAGGTCCTTCAAGCTCTGACCATCGCTCTCGTGGTGAACGATGGCCTTGATAGGATACATGACCCACGAGACGAAAAGGTAATGAGCGGCAGAGAGGACCGCGCCAGCCATGTAGAGGCGCGACGTGTTCGGCTTCCTCGCTACGGCGTTGGTGATGTCGAAGACTGGAGACGTGAAGAGTGCGAGGATCCTCGGCAGGTCTGCACAGAAGAAAGTGTCGAAGTAGGGGGATAAGATATCACCAGTTTTGGGTCTTGTCTTTGGCTGTAAGAAGTTACCAAGGAAAAATGCTGGTTCCAACAGAGCCAGACAGAGAAGGAGGTCGTGACGAGAGCGGCGATTCTCAACAAGTGATAGGGTCGGAAAACTGCTTCGAGGCCATGGCTTGTGAGGGCTTTCTCTGTGTTGGGTTTCAGTGATACTCTATAGAGCATTTTTTTTGCAAGGAGTTCATTCGAAGATACGGTTCCGGTGCTCGAAAAGAATCCGAAGGATTTAGACTAGTTGGGCCGAAGCCTGACGATGAACAACAATCACCTGACCGCGCGGGAGGCGCAGACCAACGGCGGATAATGTGAGAACCGAGTTGTTCCTGATGCACCATAAGACGAAGCAGGGCTTGCAGAGAGAAGAGATACGAAAAGCAAGATGAGAAACTTGCACACAAATTTTAGCGTCGATGGGCACATCTGTAAACAGCATCTGCGGACTTCTAGTAGAGCCAGTGGGAGTCGGCGTGCGGGAAAACAACAAGGACCTTCTTCTTCTTCTCTCGAGCTTATTGCCATGAGAGGATCACGCACCTACAAGGCAACTGCTCGCTCTCCATTGCTTGATTAACATGTTCTTGAGACGGCGGGTCGACGCCTCGAGTGAGAAGGGGATTCAGACGCTTGCGAGCGGATTCGAGCAGTTCGATGACTTCCCCGAGGCCACCCGATCGTGCCACTTGCTCGGCCGAGACCTCAAAATACCGACGGGCTCCACCTCGGAACAAGACCGTCTGACTGCACGAGGCAGTATCATATGATGCCAAATAATCCTCCAAGATCGTGTTGTTTTCGGAGGGGTTGGTCCAAGGACGGTCGGCCGGGGCGGGCCACGGCTTCTCGGCGTCCCGCAAATGCACTGGATCGACGACGACGTAAAGGGTGCGGAGAGCCCGGGAGCCCCACAACGTGAGCAAGCCGTTGAGGGCTTCCGAGTAGTAGAAAGCACTTCGGCCGTCTGATGCCCGGATACGATTTGGACCAGGCCAGGCGAGGGCCAGCAATCGCAAGGGAGTTGGCAATTGGAGACGAAAAACACTGCTAGTGCTGATCAGACGACACGGCCACTGCCATCCTGTGTCAAGAATGAGTAGATCGTCGGCGGCATCGATTTCCATGTGGTATGGATTCAAGGAATCTTGGCCACGGAGAAGAAATGGATGGGTAGGCTTAATGGACCTGTAAGCACGTGTTGCCACGGCATGCGAGCGACGACAAGTAACAAGCATGCTAGACAGAGTAGCCATGACGCAGTCGCGATCCGCCAGGTCGGGGTGGCCAGTGGCTGGAAGGCGGTAGAGAATAACTCTGTCTTTGACATTGTAACTATCAATGGAGCCGTCCTCGGCGCGGCCCATTGGTTGACGGACCAGTCGAGCATGGAAGGCCGTGGGAGCGGGCGGGGGGATGGCAGCCTCCCAAACCTTGTCCTGGAGCTCCAGAGGGAGATGGAGGAAAAAAGTGAAGCCACCCATGGCCAATGGCGGGGGCAATGGTGAGATGCTGAGACCGACGTCGACGCCCATTGACTCTGAGGAAGTCAACGATCTTGCATGGAGCGTGGCGAACAGCGAGGTGCGGGTACTATGTAAGATGTGGTCCACAACCCAGAGGACAGCCCGGGATAACGGCAGACGGCGGGAGAAAGCTACGAAATCCAGGCGTCGGTGATGCTGCCAGTCTTCGATTACGACATCCGGTGGCCGAGGACGTGGACCGCAACTGGAGAATCAGAATGAAAGAGGAAAAAGGCAGTCAGCAAGTTGGACACCGATCAGAATCAATGCAGACAGCACGCGCAGAACTCAAAGTCAGGTAGCGAGGGTCATGTGTGACGCGGGGAAGTTCTTGCGAGTTGATTGGCTTATCGTGGCCACTGCGGTTATACTACTATACGATGTAGACTGCAGCGAGCGCAGGCCTGCCGGGATGTCGAGATGTAGACAGAAGGGGGAGGCAGGGTGACAAGCCGAAGAGTGTGGCAGGAGGGGAAACGGATGAGAGAAGTGGCAGAAAACCAAGATGTAGAGGTTTTTTTGTAATGACATCAGCCAATCGTGTCTGTTCCGACATCCCTAGCGAGCCCACCGGCAACTTCGCGAGCTCTCGCTGTTGGTTTCTGGTTCCGGGGGGCTCGTGGCATGTCATTCGCTACCTACCTGTACAGCCGCCCTGCCGCCTGGAAGATCCACCACCCTGGGGGAGAGCCACGCTGGCTCGCTGGAACATCAGCGGGAATGGACATTATCAAGTGGCAATCATGCCCGAAAAGATGATGGCGACGGGCGAGTTGGCTTGTCGGATCGTCGCATGGAACCGGGGGCCATGGCAGCTCTCACTCATTTTACAGCTTTCGCATCTTGTCTCTCTCTTCTCTTCTTTCCTCTACCACCAGAATCCTATGCGCTCCCCATACGGTATTTGCGTCTCTGTCCCTCCATGCCACTTCCCGCCCACATAGTCACTCGCAAGCGTGGGAAAACAAGAGGCACCGCCACAAAAGTACTTGGAGCAACTTCTCCTACGACCACCTTCGCATCGTGCTGACGTACGGTCTTTGGCCGATGGATAGACCCTTCAATGCCACCGCGTATCTGGCCCCAACCCTCAATCCGAATCCGATCCAGTCCTGCCCACCATTCATCTTGAACTCATCCGACAATCCGTCCCGCGCCCTGCATTTTGGGTGAGTGCGAGTTGACATGCGACGACCCTGGCCCGCGATCTGGATGCCCACCTCCGCAACCGCGTGCCAGGCTGCATCCCTGACCGGGTCTGAGCCTCGACCGTCCCCCCCGCGTCACTCTTCTCAAGTGGGCGACGATGACGTGGGTACAAGGGTGCATTCGGCTTCTTATCCTCCCACACCCATGCGTTTGTCTGGCTTCTAGACCACACAACCTTCACTCATGGCGGATACCAACAGTCTGCGGATACAGGCAGAGGATTTCCATACGAATACATCCCTACTTTGTCAAAGGGTCTCTCGCCGCACTCGCCTTGGGGATCGAGCCACCCATTATGCGCTGTCCACCTCGCATCATTCGAGCTTAGCTTACTCTCTGCCTTGACCTGACTTGCACCGTTACTACGCCGCAAAAAGTGAGGCATCTTACCCTACCCTACATACCTCATCCTGGTATGCCCTCCTTTGTTGCTTCTCCCCTCTTCCACTGACTGCAGCCCCAGTCGAATCCTGTTTTGAGCTCAGTCCTCTTGAGTTCCCCACGGCTCCATCTTTGTAGGTACATGCATATTCCTGCCATCCGTACTCGTGGGTACTAGCCCTGACTCTCCGTTGCCATTCTTAGAGTATATCATCCCTCCCTTCTGCTACCCCCAAGCGGACCTGTGCATGGAACAAGGCATTCCGATACATTTCAACTCCTCGCCCAGGGACGTCATTTGCTCGCCCAACAGAGTCATGAGTTGTGCCAGCAAAACTCAACCAACACATACATGATATATACGAGAACCTAGAATTTTCCTCGCTGCCTTGTGGCAACCGGGTATCTCATAAACGCTTCCCAGTACATTTGCTTGCTGTCGAAGTCCCTCAAATACCTCTTCTTACCATAAAAGACATGGATCGTTCACGAGGACCTTCGCTGGTATCGCCAGCCGCCAGCTCAAACAAGCCCACAGAGCCTCCGCATCGCCTACGACGCAAGTTGCAGAAAACATTTCCCAAACAGAGGTTCCTATCCATCCGACGTCCCGCACCTATCGACCCGTCTGCGTCAAACAAACTTAATACCGGGGTAGCAGTGGCCGCCCAGCAAGCCGGAACAGTCGGCCACCCTTCATTGCGCCTGTCACCAGACCTCAGCGACGCCAAATGGCATCAGTATCTGGGTGAAAGCAACGCAGTACAAGATACTCCGACTACGCCCAGAACACCCAACAAACCCAGAAAGGTTTCCTTTGACACATCTGGCTCAACCCTTGTCCCAGAGTTCTCTCACCTTGCTGTCAGCAACGCAACACCTCGACCCTCTCTCGACAGCTCACTCAGCTCACCAACCTCGTCAATAAGCACAAGATCAAGCATGAGACGTCGCGCAAAGACTCCCGTCTACGCCATCGGCCAGCTCGAGAGCCCGGCATGTGGTAGAGATTCGACTACTACCGACAAGGTGTCAAGCGTCGACCTCATCGCCGACCAGTACCGAGCTCTCCTTGAGACGCAGGACACCAGCTCAATATGTACTGACGCCCGATCCGATCCTCTGCCCTCGCGGCAATCCTCGCACAGGCGGGCTTCTCTTGCACGGTCTCACTACAGCGCTGGAGAGACGCCTGCAGAATTACAGCCAGACGTCTACAATCCGGCGCCATTGCGCAACGTCTCGGCGCAATCCCCGAAATCCGACGACGGCACTCTGGTTGCCTTCGACGAGGAAGCGATATACTTCAAGCCCATGTCCTTTTCTCCGGAGCTTCCATCGACGCCGTCGCCTCCGCCGCCGCCGCCGCGAAATCGGGCACGACTGCAACGCAACTCTTCATCCCAAGCACCGGCGAATCACAACCTGAGCCTGCAGATTGCCGCGGACCTTCTGACCCGCGAGCTGTCCACGACCATGTTGAACCGGTCGCAACAGATGGGCACGGACATGTCATCTCTCCAGATCTGGGTCATGATCGAAGCATATGAGAGACTGAGGGACCAAGTCATGGAGATGGGACAGCAGAACGAAGATGTCAAGAACATGGAGGCCATGTTCGACACTTGGCTAAGAGCACTTTACAATATGCACGACAGAATGACCAGTGACGCGGCATCCCGCGGGAGTCATTACGACGCAGCAGAGTTGGGAACGGAGGATTTAGACTGATGGCATCATATCACTTGATACCCATGGGATATTGAAGGCGTTCGAGTGGACTCTTGTTTTGTAAGACTAGATTTGAGAATCAGCAATGCCAACATCAGTACCGGCCTGAAGGCATAAATTATTACAGTTTTTAAACTGCTCTATTTCTTTGATCAACATGCGGACTTCCTGCTCCTGAAATGCGCTTTGAAGAAACCCCGCGTTTGGAGACGGACCTCGAAGCGAGTTCCTCCACCGCCAGGGCACCCAGTGGCAGGGCGCTGAATGGAGGGGCATGTCCAGGGGCGTCGGTCGCTGCGAATCATCGAGCCCCGCCTGATTGACCCGGTTGACCCAGCACGGCGGGTGCCTTCTCCACCGCCAGCTTGACGGTAGAGCTTCCACCAACGCGACTGGCGCGCTGCGTGCGTGCACTCTCTTGTCCTCTTCAACATCGTCATTGCCTTTCGACTTCCCGCCCTCGAACATCAGCACAATCGCAAGGATAAAACTGCCCCCCGACTTCTTCCGCAACAACCTCAACACAAGTTTCCCGCCACATAACATCATGGACGACGACTTCGGGGCCGACGAAGACTTTCTGGCAGCCCTCGCATCATCGAACCCGGCCCCTCCACGCCCCCAAGCTCAACCGCCTCGTCCTCGTCTTCAGCAACCGACTCCCCAGAAAATCCAGCAACCGACACCGCAGCGCCTGGACAGACCGCCACCAGCCAATGCTTCGTCCAGCAGTGGCAAGGTCGTTCAGCCGACGCCACAAGCTCTTCCTCAGCGAGGGTCTGGATCTGCCATTCTAGTGTCTCCTCGCCAAAGGGGCAACCCAGTGCTCGCTTCGTTAAAGTCGATGCCATGGGAATACAGCGATATTTTGGCTGACTACGGTCTTGGTCTGACCACATGTGCGTTGTTTCTGAGGTCAGTCAGCTCCCGTTGTCGTGTCCCTCACACAAATAGCTTGCTGACAAATGTTTGTGCAAAGTCTGAAATATCACCGCCTTCATCCCGAGTACATCTATACGCGAATACGAAACATGCAAGGCAAATACAATCTGCGCATCATGCTGACCATGGTTGACATTCCGAACCACGAGGAGGTGCTGCGCGAGCTGTCCAAGACATCACTGGTTAACAATGTCACCATCATCCTCTGTTGGTCGGCTGCCGAGGCCGCACGTTACCTCGAACTCTACAAGTCGTACGAGCACGCCAATTTCAGCGCCATTCGTGGCCAGCAAGCATCGACGTATGCTGAGAAGCTTGTCGAGTTCGTCACCGTTCCCAGGAGCGTTAACAAGTCAGACGCCGTCGCACTGGTCAGCAACTTTGGCAGCTTGAAGAACGCCATCAACGCAGATCCTGAACAAATTGGCATCATTGCAGGATGGGGAGCCGTCAAGGTCAACAAATGGGTTAGGGCAGTTGAGGAGCCTTTCAGAGCCAAGAAATCCGCCAAACGGCAGCTGGATCGAACGGAAAGCACCGAGGACGGACGACCGGCTCGGGTGTCGAGATTGGATCAAGCCGTGCCTCTCAGTAGAGTCCCGCTGCGCGAAATGGAGTCCGCGAGAGGGACGTCACGAAGTTCACCCACAGTTGACAGGCAAGCGAGTAACCAGGCGAGGAGGCCCGCGCAGTTGGAAAGGGGCAATCCGGACTTGGACGAAGACGACGAGGAAGCAATGATTGCCGCTGCCATCGAAGAGTCGAAGCGGACAGCTGAGGCAGAAGCAGAAGCACAGACACATGCGCAAGCGGAAGAAGTTGACAGCGAAGGCCTCAAGGGCGACTCACTTCCGGGTGGGGTTGCTGCAGCACTGGCGAGGTTGCGAAAGCAGGGCTGAATCATCCCTTTGGTGAGATTGCACTGCATGGAAAAAACATGATTCTGTCTTGGCGATATATGGGCCGAAGCTTAATCAACTTTTGCGAAGTCAGTTCGCCCCTCGAGACGGCCCCACGCATGGCGCCATTTTTGAGTGTTGCAAAGCTAGCTTTCTTCGCAATTCGTAAAAAGGAAGGCTCATGACTCGGCCTGGTGTCTGCACTGACGCATGAATACGGCACTGAGTAGAAGAAACAAGTCGATCGATGAGTTAAACCTTCATCCCCTCGAAAGGACCCTTGATAATGGGCAAACCAGCCACTGTTGAGTTGGCGAGGACATCGAATGACATTATTAGACGAATCACCCAGTCAGAAGACATAACTTCATTAGCTGCGGTATGTCGTCTTCGTTGTGACCTAGGGTCATCCTACATTCTTTACAACGTTTCATCGGAGCAGGTGGGGGATGTCTGGTCCATCTTGGGGCTGGTCGTGTGTCGCAATGCGGGGAGGGGTGCTAGACACTACCGCAGGTACAGAACCCAAGTCAAGAGTTGGAGATGATGATCGTCACGCACACAATCATGTCTCCCCAGTGCCCCCCTTCTGATCATGTCAAGTGGTTCACTGTTGGTTGATATTGGCAGACGGCGGATCTTAGTTCTGGCGCCGCGCCATTTCTCATCTTGCACGCACTCTTGATGTACAACATATCAGCGGCCTGCGGCAGACGACTATTGAAGCGTTACTCCTTTCTCACACATGAAGTCGCAAAGCAGTGCAGCGAAACCGAGCACGCAGTGCCTCCGACGCCCAGTGGCCAGCAGCTCCGGGGCCGACGGTCAAGTTACACCAAGTACGACGGCCATCGGTCCACGATGCAGCCCTTTAACCCGCCCGTGCCAAGGATGAAGGCCGCAGTCGAGTGCAACTCCAAAGTCATCAGTTATATCCCGCTGCGGTATTTAGCTGCCCCATGTGGAAGGTGAAGTCCGTCGACAGTACTCGGAGGCTCGGGCATCTTAATTCGGCCTGGATCTGTTTCCATTTGCCCCCTATGCAACGCAACGCTGCATTTTAACTTTGGGTAACACTAACAGGGGCCTTTCCCCGACCGCTGCTCCGCACGTGCTTGATTCACCAGGGACGCCCGTGCCTGTGATGACTTTCCCATTGCGAGATGAGCGACGAACTCGGCAAGATCTGCCCTGCGCGTGTTGATGCCAGTCATTACGGCAACCTACGGATTCGGCCCGCGTGATGGCTAATCAGTCGCTCCCCCTTGAGTTACATTGCAGCCCTACCGAAGGGCACAACGGCTGGAGGCAAGCGCTTCAAGAGTGTATTTGGTCTGTTCGTCTGGTCCTAGCTGCACCGTAATCATCCGGAGATGAGGGTGTCATTGGATGGAATAGCAGATGCCAGGAGCCGGTACTGAGGAGTGAAAACACCAGCGGCGAATGACACCTTTCGGATCGTAAACAATAGAGCACCAACGGTTGCAGACGCAGAAGCAGAAGAAGCAGGAGAAAAGCAGGGGCGCAATGGAAGGCCCCAACCATGAGACAAGAGCAGGGGCGAACGCAAAGACCGGGGAGTCAGAATAGGAAATTGAGTTTATCCATCTGATGCCATGGTGGGTGCTCATACTTCTCTCCGATAGCCAAACCGTCCCTGATGTTGCATGATCCCAGCCCGACTGACCACTTTCATTTGACAGACTTTTGTTCTTCCCGGCAATGCTGTCGGCGAATATATATATTCTTGGCTGCACCTCTCTGTAGCATTCGCCTGGCTGTTCGGACCAACACCCCTTCGTCGCTTTTTTCAGGATCTCCTCTTCCAACACAGAGGCTCTCCGTCTACGACATCATGCATATCTCAGGGCGCGTGTTGGCGGTCGCCGGGCTTGTCACTCAGGCGTCCGCATCGCCCCAGGTTCCGTTACCGGCCGCCGCTCCACAGTATGTCAACCAGCCCGAGAGAGCCAACGCCGTGAAGGAGGCTTTCCAGCGCTCGTGGGACGGATACCGCAAATTCGCGTTTCCGAACGATACACTGAAGCCCGTGTCGAACACTTTCGAGAACGACCGGTAAGTCAATAGTAGTTCTGCTCAGGCATGAAGTTGGCCGTCGCTCATATTCTCCTCCAGAAACGGTTGGGGTGCCAGCGCGGTGGATGCCCTGAGCACTGCCATCATCATGGAGAACAAGGACGTTGTTGGACAAATTCTGGAGTTCGTGCCCAAGATCAACTTCGACGTAACAAACACCGAGGTCTCCGTGTTTGAAACGACCATCCGATACCTGGGCGGCTTGGTGTCTGGTGAGACATATCCCCTCCAACAGGGATTCTGCGAATGCTGACGATTCATAGGGCATGACTTGTTGAAAGGACCACTCAAAGACGTCGCAAATAACCAAACAGGCGTGGATGCGCTGCTCACACAGGCGAAGCGGCTCGCGGACAACCTCAAAGTCGCTTTTGATACGCCCACCGGAGTGCCGGACAACATTCTCGTCTACGACCCGAAGCCACGCAAGAACGGCTCCGAGACCAATGGCATCGCCACCATTGGAACTCTAGTGCTGGAATGGACTCGTCTAAGTGATCTGACAGGGGATAAGCAATACGGCGAACTCTCACAAAAAGGCGAAAACTTTCTGCTGAAGCCCAACGAAGAGGTGTTCCCTGGCCTGCTGGGCACAGATGTCTTCATTGCCAACGGCACCTTTGCAGACCGTTCAGGCGGCTGGAACGGAGGAACTGACAGTTTTTACGAATACCTCATCAAGATGTGGCTGTACGACCAGAACCGTTTCTCTCTTTACAGAGACCGATGGGTTGCAGCTGCCGACTCGTCAATCAAGTTTCTCGCGTCGAGCCCAACGACACGACCTGACCTGACCTTCCTGGCTGCCTATAACAACGCGGATCTGAGGTTTATCAGCACCCATCGTGAGTTTATCATCATCACTCGCCATACCATTCAAGTACTAACTGAAGGCCAAGTGGCATGCTTTGATGGCGGCAACTTTATTCTAGGTGGTCTTGTACTCAAGGAGCAAAAGTACGTAGACTTCGGCATTAAGCTGACCGAGGCTTGCCGTGAGACGTATAAGCAGACTGCGACTGGAATTGGACCAGAAATATTCCGCTGGCAAGATGATCGGCCGCCAGTCAATAAGACTCTGAACCCCGACCCGCCTGCCAACCAGACCGAGTTCTACCAACGGGCCGGTTTCTGGATCAGACAGGGTGGATCTGGTTACGTTCTCCGTCCCGAGGTTATTGAGAGCTACTACTACGCCTACCGCGCGACGGGGGACACCAAGTACCAAGACTGGGCTTGGGACGCCTTCCTGGCCATCAACAAGACCTGTAGTGCTGGCAGTGGTTTCTCGTCTATCACCGACGTTAACGACCCCAAGGGCGGGACAGCGGACGATTTCCAGGAAAGCTTCTGGTTCGCCGAGGTACTCAAGTACAGCTACTTGATCCAGGCTACGGATGCCAAGGTCCAAGTTGAGGTGGCAGACAACAAGTGGGTGTTCAACACTGAGGCGCATCCGTTCCAGATCGCATAGTGCAACGACTGGTTCAATGGGCGGGAGTAGGCGTACATAATCATGAGGAAGGAAGTATTAATGGTAGCCGGCATGAATATCTATTATGAATACAGCTTCATCTCGTTTCTTTGACATTGATTGGTGTACATGGATGCTGATGTGCACCTTATGAGCCACCATCTCTCTTGGCGTACTCCTCTTCCATTGCTTCCTCGTAAAGCCGGTCAGCCTCAAGCTCGGCTTCCGTCTTTGGGCGGGTCGTGCCTGCTCCCGTGTTCACGCCGGCGCCGGTGGCTTGATCCGTTTGTTGTTGGCTCTGGTCGTTGGTGGGCTGAGGGTTTTGTGCGTGAGCAGGTTCGTCTTCGGGGACGTTCGGAACGCCGAGCTTGATGGGTTGGCCCATGCTGATGATGTGGTGGAGATAATAAATAAGGTGTAAGTAAGTAAGTGTGCGGCAGCTTTGAAAAGAGGGAATGATGCGTTGTGGGAGAAGTGGCTGAAGATGGGGCTGGTGAAGCGCCAAGTTTGTAGGTATTTATGGATATCGCGATTGAGTGGCAATGGCAACAAGTTCTTAGTAAGCTAATGGAAGGCAGCTGCCTGCGAGGAGGCATGAAATGTGGCGAATTGGAGAGTGGTTCAGCGGTTCAGCTGACCTCACACATTGACTCCGCAAATCGCCGCGCCGTTCGGATCCGATATCTCTTCGAGCCGAGCCGCCCCACCGGTCCCCGGGGTTAACGGGCTGAAAGTGCGGCCGAATCCTTGGTCTTCATTTTCGTGAACACATGCAGAATATAGCAGGTGCAAGAAACCATTTAGCGGTCAGGCACGGTGGAGAGGCTTTCGATCGCCGTTTTTTGCTGTGGTTTCCTCTTTATCCAGACGTTCTTGGTTGGGTTTGATCGGGAAATCGGGTGAGGCGGGAAAGCGCTGTGTTGCAGTACCTAAGGTAGGGGGCACATGCCATGGTCGGATTGGAACATGAGGCGCAGCGCAGGAGCTGTTCTGCGGAACGTAGGTCGGTGCGATGTTCAGGGTTCTTCTTCTGAGCTCTGCCTCTATGCTTCTTGACTGCGTAGTGGTGCCTTTGGTGTCTTGGGCGATGAGAAGCCAAAGCGTCCAGAGCGTGCATGTGTTGCGACGCTTCGCTGTTGGGCTTGCAGGGCGCAATGGCTTAGAGAACACTGACGATGTTGCACTAGCAAACGCAAGAGTGCAATCAGCAACTCCTAAAAATCCAGCGCAGGCAACTCAATCCTCCCCCCCTCCTTTTTTCCCCCTCCTTCTTCCTTTCGCCGTGAAAGTAATACTATTAGGCTTTTGGTCAAGTTGGGCATCCGATTGAATGCGGTCGAGAGGGTTCAGCCTCACGACATTGGCATCGGAGAAGAATAGCAATAATCAGTTTCAGTCGAATCGCAGAGATGGGTGAGGAACGACGTTGCGTCATGGGTAAGGGGTTCTCGGGCAACGTCATTCTTGGGCCCCTCGAGGGGAGTGAGCCTGGACCCTGAAATAATGGGATTTGGGGAATCTAGGGCCTTTTCGCTGCATCGGAGACGGCCATCGGAAGAAACGGCTTGCGGCTTTGCGTTGCTCCATTATGTCGTTATTCAGCGACGTGCTTGCTTGTCTGGTGACCCGAAAGTCATCATTCTGGTCTGACTTGTGCATGTCTGTCTCCTCACGGAGTCCTGCTGCGGTAGGTGGTGGGTGTTTGGATTATTCTAGGAGTCTTGGTTTGGGGAGAGGGCTGGACTGACCAGTCAGAGCTGCAATGAATTCCGTTACGCAGCGCCGAGAACCGAGCGGAATTTTATGCTTCGGTCATCGAGGTGACTGACCAGTGATCGTCTAAGAATAAGGATTACTACTGGACTTTGGGCTCCCCCCTTGTTCACCGTCTTGTTTTCTCCATGTCCCTCAAAAGTGCTGATTTTCGCTGAGTCGGCGACGGGAGATAAACGCCGGGAGGCCGAACCGTCATCCCCGGAGGGTCGGACGGTGGTCGCGGGACCAATCACCGCCGGGTCTCGAGACCATCGCAGACCCAAAAGAGGCAAGTCGATGGAACCTTGGTGAGAGAAATGCGTTTGCCCAGCGGAGTGGGGACCTTGCGGTGCGGCGTGTTCAGACTGTAGACCCCCGAGGTTTTTCTTACTCCCGAGCTCTGTGGCCCCCAGCAGGCCGGTGGGTCCGTCCCGAACCAATGGCAAGCCTTGGAGATGCTGCTTAACTCCGAGTCTAGCCAATGACAGTGCGGGCAATGCTGATTACTTGTCCGAAGCGTAACACGGGACCGCATGCTGATCCAGGACCCCTGCATACCTGCAGACGGTGTCAGGCAGGGGAGGTTCGGACTGGGCCATTGCGATGGAGAGCTACGGTCCACGGGCGAACGAGAGAAGGTGAAGCGGCAGAGGAGGAGGAGCTTGGCCCTTCTGGACCGCCGCTTTCTGGGGCTTTGTAAGTTTGGGGGGTTTTTTTCACCTATGTTGCCCGGGTCGTGTTAGTCTGCCAGGTTCTACTTTTTGTTTTATACATTACCAGGGAGGCAAGGCGCAAAAAACTCTGTGGAATTTAAAGTGACGGAGGGTTGCTCTTACACTGGAATGCTTGATCTCGTCGTTCATATCTCCCACTCACACAATCTCTCTCTGTCTTTCTTCTCGCGACTACCTACCCAATCACCACGGAAGCAAAACCAAAATAAACAAATAACTGTCTCATTACCCCGGACTCGATCTTTCTGTCTCCCATCTGCGTTAGCTCGCTCGGTGCGAAAAGAAAAGCAAACAGCTCCCCCTCCCTGCCTCACGAACCTCGAACGAACCTTTTCACCTGGCCAGGGAAGAGAGGTATCAGACTCTCCGATCTCAGGTCATCCTCACCTGACACTCAGCACATCAGGGCGTGCATTACCGTCACCAGCAGGAGAGGACGAGACGTCACATCACAGAAAACATGGGTCTTGTCACGTTGAAAAACCTCCTCTTCGGCCGCACACCGCCCCCCGTCCGGTCCAAGGCCGCCATAGCTGCCAACGGGCGCGCCGAGAGCACAATGTCGGATGAGACCGTCGTTGATGGCGGCGACCTCGAGAGGCAACCCCTCCTGGGACCCGGGGCCCGGACGGCGTCGACGGCGACAATGGCAACGGCGACCTCGGAAACCTCTTCGACCTCGACGGTGTCCTCCGAGAGCGAGTCTCGCCGCTTCCGCTTCGACGCCCGCGTCATCTCCGACGCCACGATCGGACTGTCGGATGGCCTGACGGTGCCCTTCGCCCTCACGGCCGGCTTGTCAGCGTTAGGACAGACAAAGGTTGTCATCTTTGGTGGCATGGCCGAGTTGATTGCCGGAGCGATATCCATGGGTCTCGGTGGCTACCTCGGAGCCAAGAGCGAAGCGTAAGACCCCCCTTCTCCAAGTCCTTCTGTCCATTCTTCTCGTCACTAACACCCTGTCGCAGCGCCTCATACAAAGAGACCCGTAACGAGTGCACCCGCCTGACAAGCGAGGACCCGGCTCTCGCCCGCGCCCAAGTTGTTGAGGTCCTCGAGCCCTACGGCCTGCCCAAGCATACCCTCGAGGAGGTGACGGACCACCTCTCGGCATCGCCGCGCCTCATCGACTTCCTCATGCACTTCCACCATTGCGAGCAGGAGCCCGCCTCGAACCGCGCCTTGGTCTCCGCCCTCACCATCGCTGCAGGCTACCTGCTCGGCGGCCTAGTGCCGCTATTCCCGTACTTCTTCGTCCCCGCCGAGGACGTATACCTCGCGCTCTACATCTCCGTTGCCGTCATGGCCGTTGCGCTGTTCGCTTTCGGCTATGTAAAGACATGTATTGTTTCGGGCTGGTCGGGTGTGCGGTGCGTGAGGCAAGCTGTCGTCGGTGGATTGGAGATGGTTGTCGTTGGCGGTGCTGCAGCAGGCGCGGCGATGGGGCTGGTGAAGGCCTTTGATCAGCTGGCACAGTCTGATGATGTGTCGGCCTTGGCGAGCAGGATACTCTAATACCCCTTACCTTTCTCCTTTCTTCTTCTTTTTTACTACTATCCGTTTACTTTTTCATTTCTGTCTGCGCTCATACTTTTCTATGTCAGGACGTATGCGGGATGGGGGCCCATGGAGTTGGAAAGCCCGTCCGTGAAAAGGTTAAGGGATTCTCTCATATTTGCATTGTAAGGCGTTTACGCGGGAAGGGGCCCTTAATCAGGGCCATCTCGGAAGACGGGACGGACGACGATTGGCAGCGGCGCGAAAGCCGCATTGGACTTGAAGAACCCGACGAAATCCTGAGGGATTTGAAAATTAGGCACGGCCACGAGAAAACATATGTTACAGAATACCACTCTATCAATGGACTCACAATCCTCTCTTTCACATGTTACCCATCGCATTCTCCCAGTGTAAACCAAGAGAAAACAATACACACGCTCAACTCAAAGCTGAGCTTTCTGCGCCCAGACCTTATCTTCCCCTGACATTGTATCTGCAATGCTATCACTTATTCGAGAGGTTGTGCCATCAGCAGTAGCCGAAAACTCAGGGCCACCTCCTCTCTCTCATCCACACACCTTCTTGTGCAGCGAGTGTTGATACATCTGGCCTTCTCACCACTCTGAAACTGAAACCTCAGCAATAATATGGTCAAACTGACTGGTGTCTACAGCTTCCAAGCATTGAAGACAGGACTTTGGAGGGACAATGGCAGCCATCTTCACAAGCTACACACCTGCTGAGGCTGCCACAAGTCGAGCCTCCAAGTTCCCGTCGACCCTGAATATGCTAGTGGTCTTAGGCAGGTTCCAGAATGAATCAATCGATACGAATGCCTTATCGGGCAGCTGCTTCGTAGTCTTGTAAGTACACCTAGGCGTCATGATCAAGGCATCGCTACTAGACATCGGATTGATGTCCAAGTCGCCAATATGTTTGCCCCCGTCGTTTACCGAAACGCGGGACTTAAGCAAGATTGCTAGTGTACGTCGTAAGCCGCGGGCGGAGGCATCAACGGGTAGTTCGAAATACGTTAATGAACTGTGAAAAGAGGTGTCTTGAAACCTGTTTTCGAATCTCTCATTAAACGGTACATGGATTGCCGATCCCTAGGAGTTGATGCCATAATCCTCGAGTCTTGGATTGAATGGTGGAAAGAGTAAAGTTATCTCAGAACTTTGAAGATTCCCAAACGCTGGATACTGTCCTTTCTTGTGCTATGTTGGTATGAATCATATATTATGTCCGATCAGGTATTAACCGAGTCAACATAGGACAAAGCCATAACTCTGCGGAGGAGCTGGGTCGATGTTGAAGTTTCTTGTTTTCGTTGTTGCAGGCAAACGACGCTGCGAGGCGGCCGTCCGAGTCAGCGACTGCCCTATCTCTCTGTCGGTAATCCAACGTCACGACTCTAAGGAGATGGTTTTCAAGACAAGAAGGTTGTAAACTCCATGGCAAGTTAAGGTAATTGCACCTCCGATGACAACTTACAATCATCTTCTGACTCAAAACCCATAATAGGCAAGATTTTGAAGAGACTGGTGCTGAACAGTCGGGTTTCTTGGACAGGTGTTCTGCAGAGCCTTGGTGCTCTATTACTGAGCCCCTTGGACACATTGGTTGCTCAACTTGGTGTTTCCTTGCCAAGTCCCTCAACCTTCTGGGTTCACACAACTTCTAGTGTTTTTAGTGGGCTCATTGGCCACCTAAAAACGGACTTCAAGCAAGGCCTCTCTTGCCATTTGATGTCATTCGGACAATGCTCCCGGACTGTTGAGCCCATGGAGCTTTGTGTAACAGCTCTTTAGCAATTTCAACACTGACAGGGGCCCCTTTCAGGTTATCGTAGAGTTCAATTGCAAAGATCAGCGCATATAGTGACTACTGTTGTTGGTTGGATTTCACCCTCTGAGACGCTTAATCAACTACAAACTGAGAAAAGATCGAAGGTATTTTGACATTGGGTGAAGGATACCAAAACCCTTGACCATCGTGGAGTCTATCTCGTATGCACCCCTAGACTGTTGATTGATCTTCGCACCTGCAGTTGCGAATATGGCTGCGTCTTCCATATCACTCGACAGCATCCCTCAAACAGAATTGCTGCTGTGCTCATTCCTCCTTTCATGACTCGAATCCCTTGGGAGCAATGACTACTTGAGCGCCTTAACATTCATAAGGAAGAAGTCGTGGTTGGAGTTGGCGCCAGCGACCGTCAAATCCAATGGTACTAAAGATAAGCGCATCATTTGACTTCGATACCTGCTCCATTTTGGGTAGAGGATCAGGATCTCAAGAGTAAGGCTGAGGCCATTCGAGTTTATCAAGAGTTGAAAAATCGAGACGAGGCTACTGATAGGCAAAGGGGGCCGTTGGAGCCAGTGACCTAAGTGTTAGGTTCATTGGATTTTGCATTTGACTCCGCAAAGGTCCGTCACCTCAAGACTGAGATACTCACTATAACCTTATTTTATTGATGTGAGAATAAAGAGAACTTGATCTACAGCCGGAGGCTCAGAAACACCGTCCGGTACTTCATGCGGACTAGATGCAATAAGCCACCACCGTTCTTGAACGTCTGTTATCTCACCATATTCCACTGACAGTGAGTTATACATACCGATTGAATGATTCAGGGGTATACCAAGAGATCATACCAATAATATAGGAGTCGTAAGGCGAGAAGGTCCAGCAATTGCAGTTTAGGCCATTGCAAAACTACCAGCACGACCAATGACTATGGTTTCTGGGTTCTTACTCGGCGCTGACATCCTGACGAGTACTTCTCAATGCAATACCAAGG
Organism: Colletotrichum incanum; assembly: GCA_001625285.1. Classification (NCBI taxonomy): domain Eukaryota; kingdom Fungi; phylum Ascomycota; class Sordariomycetes; order Glomerellales; family Glomerellaceae; genus Colletotrichum; species Colletotrichum incanum. The sequence goes on from LFIW01000748.1 coordinate 258,506, forward strand.
TATTATGCATACACATTGGAGTAGACGATGGGTTGTACCTCACGATTCGCAAGAGGGTATTATGTTCTGATCGATAACAACGGCGCTATTGTGTGGAATGCTGCAGTATATTAAGTTGCGCTGAACACGTGTCGAGGTTGTAAATCTCAGCAGATCATGGGGCGACTGTATGTAACCGTGAAGTGGAGAGAGGTCATGGGACGACGCCGATTCATGGCAACGGACGGGCTCCTTACGCAGCGTCATCGCTCACCACCTGTGGACATATAGACGAGCCTATGGTGTGTGTGAGCCGCCTCAGGTGACTATACTGGATGCTGCCTTACAGAGACGTTGGGGAAAGGGTGGTTGCTTGTTGGGCACGATTGGGCTGACCGGAAAATCCGGCACTCCATGAACTTCAAGAGGGAATCTTGATACTCTAAGGAACGATTCCAGAGTGCGTGCTGCGCAAGATTAAACGATAATGAACGCTTATCTAGCTTCCTCTTTGGATAACGTTTCTACGTATGAAAGAAGATGCGCATAGTTTCCAACCCTTGAAAAATCCACACTGTACATGTTCGGAAGAACTTCCATTCTTCACTTTCGAATTATCATTTGACCATCGTCAAGTGCATTTCCGTTGCGAGTTTTGAAATGTGAAGCGTTTCATGCTCGCTCGGTTCTCGGCTTGCACTCTTCAATTTCCAGCTGCTAGCACTTTTGGCAATCTAATGTCGAGATTAACTGCTACTCGTCAACGTTGAACATGCTATTATGCTTGGACTGTTGTCGCCTCTGTCCTCTTGGTCGCCCGATGACTGGGTTGGCTAATTCCTAGGCATTATTTGTTATCAGTGGCTTCTAATCAGAAAAGCTGAGTGACGACCGCCGGCATGCACCGTTTAAGGTGTAAAAGTGCTTGGTACCTTGCTGGATGAAGCTATGGGATGGGCAAGCGGACAACAGTAAGTAGCATGTGTCACGATTGTGATCGAGCCAGCCTCTGAGGTATTGCTAAGAATTAAGAAAGGTCAATAAAATCCAACGTATATATCATGTAAGGCTCAAGAAAACGAACTGATGTGATTCAAATGAAGCAGTTGTCGTGCAATATATCAAGCGTACATATGAGTTAGATCCTGGGGGGTCTATCAGTCTAGTCGTGTCATCGATAGCCTTTGAGGAGCCGACACACGTAGTGGTTATCTGGTTCCGGAGGTTGACTGCTTCCTGTCAGATAATCTAGTCCACGCCTAGACGAATATTTTCACAATTCTCGGTAACTGCACGCTCTAATGCTCCTCAGTTGGAAGGGACCATGGACACCAGATCCATGAATCTTCCACTCAGTGTGGTAATACCTTATAGCCATGAGATTAAGTCATACAGTAACTTATTCGATACTTATTGACTATAGCATCTTAACTTGAGCTGTTCGCTTGGGCTTATTGTGTATCGTTCTTCGCGTATATATCTGGTCAGATGAAAAACCAAACCTTGGTTAACAACGGATCATTCTGCAGGTAAGAGGGGCTAGGAAGATGGATGGCGAATGACTAAAGAGCTTACTCTCAATGGTATATTAGCTTCATATTATTGGTGGGTTCGAATCTACGTTGAGTGAGCCCATGACTCCCCAGGCTGATAGAAAGAATAGGGGGATTGCCCCAAGTTGGTTGAAGATTACTAGTAATGTGGGAGCGTTTCATGGATTATATCCACGGTTTGCTTTCTTCACCACAATATGAGGTTCTTTAAGACTGTACAGGTGTTAAGTGTTCTGTTTGATATTCCAAATCCTGGGGTTATGAGATCATATCCCCCTTCGAATTGTCACGACACCATTGTACCATGGTGTCTATTGGCTGGCCAGTTCCCCTCGCTTTCAAACTTTAAGAAGCTTCTTGTCCAAATTCCAGATGAAGCACAATTCTTAAGGCGATGCCAAAGCAAAGACGCCGCTATTCTCTCATCATTCTCTCTGATTTGGGGGCTTGCTGGAGACTCGTGGTTCCCTCACCATCAAAGGCGCACTTTTGTCGTGAAAGTAGCCTTTCATCTCAGCACAACATGACTTTTTCTGTCATCCAAACTGAGCCGCTACCTGTTCCGTCCAAGACAAAGCCCATCGACCAGTATTCACACTTCACCAGACATGCCTGGGCTGTTCTTGCCTTCCTAAACCTCTATGAATGCTTATGCCTCGGCCTAATATCCCTTGCCCATTCCTACCTTGACCAGAATGAATCACGTGTTTTCTTCAATGATTGTTCCTTGCTGACGCCTGCTAGGCTAAACACCACCGTGAGTTTCCGCCTAAAAAAATAAAAACCCCGATAGACACCGTTTTCAGACGTCACAAACCTCCAAGCAATGTTCGAACTGTCCTTTGCACTCCTCTCTTCTCATACTAATAGGCCTTGATCTTTAGGATATGAAGCCAATAACTTGTATCGCTCATTACTGCATATTTGGAGCCTTACCACAACATGAATGAGAGCAAGCAGATCGTCAAGGTTCGCCTGGCCATTCGTGAGCAGTGCCTAGCCATTGACTTGAGAGAACATGAGATCAGAGGGACCTGTTCAGCAGACACGACCCATCTAAGCGAAAAAGAGTGTTCGCAAATCATATCCACGATCGCAGAACTGCCCTTGCGGCCAGGTATCAGCAGGTGGCCATGCAGATGGACTATCTGCGCATGCTCTTGTTCTACAGCGCAACGTTCGATGACACACAAATTACAGTTTCGGACCTCGCACTGAATTCTAAGAATGAAGATGAATCGCTGACTGATAAATGAGAAAGTCATGATAAATGTCTACAAGGGGTCGACAAGTTTGCCATCTGAGAATGAATTCTAAGCCTGGCCAAGTGCTTACATCCTGCACCAGGCCTCTGTCTATGGTATATATTCCCCATCCCCAACCCAGAAATGTCAATAAAAGAGTTTTATCTCCAGACGCCTGCTTGCAATGCAAAATGAAAGTCAACAGCATACAGTATTAGTACCACATCCCAATCTTAGAACTCCCTGCTCTCACCAATCTCGCACACATCAAACACGCCTGTCGCCGGAAGCCCCTTGCGCTTCATGGCATCCTGCAAGAGCTTCGGCGGCTCTAGAACCTCCTCCATAGTCAGTGCCCACGTGCCCCAATGAATGCCCATGGCGCGCTCGCACTTGGTATCCTGGAATATCTCGACGGAATCAAAAGGGTTGGCGTGCATTCCTGAGAACGCTACACGGGGGTAGTACGCGCCTATGGGAATCAGACCGAGATCGAAGGGCCCGCGCAGGTCGCCGATCTGCTTAAATTGAGGGCACATAGGCAGGTGGGCATACTTTGGGCCGTAGTCGTCCACGTCGAGCGGGGTCCACGGCACGGCGCGGTATCCAGTGTCACCTCCAAACCAGACCGACTTCCCAGCAGACTTGACACCCCACGACGCCCACAGGGTCGTGTCTTTGTCAAACGGCGTGCGCGCGGAGGTGTGTTGGCAGGGGAGACAAGATATTTGGGCGGAGATGGTCTCGGGGACGTCGTCAACGCCCTTGTCTACGGTCAGGGTGATCTCGGCGTCCTCCCACCAGTCGAGCTCGGTCACGTTCTTCAAGCCAGCCTTCTTGAACCACGACTCGAGGCCCAGGCCGACGAAGAAGTGGGCCTTGGGGTTGTGTTTCTGGATGGTGAGGACGGACTCGTGGGACAAGTGGTCGTAGTGACTGTGGCTGATGAGGACGGCGTCGACAAAGGGGATGTCGGCGAGGTCGCAGGGCTTTGGGGTGTACCGCTTGGGGCCCATGAAGGAGAAGGGCGAGCAGCGGTCCTCAAATACGGGGTCGAAGAGCACGCGTAGGCCCGAGGGGTACTCCACGTAGTAGCAGGCGTGGCCGAGCCAGGTCGCGCGCAGCTTGTCGGAGGCGGTGCGGGTGGGAAGGAAGTCGGGCTTAACGACGTTGACAGTCGGCGGAGAGGTGTCGGGGAACTTGAGGTTGCCGATCAACTGGGGCCTGGAGATCGCCGGGTTCGTGTTAGTGATTGGACTTGATCGGCATCGTATCGCGGCGCGGGGCCGGAAGGGCAGGTGCGGTGATACATACCAGACGACATGTCTGAATATTTGGGGGAAGCCGACACCATCGCCAAAAGAAGGGTGCACGTTTTTGAAGCCAATGGTGTTGCCATGCTTCTTAACGTGATGCGGCTTGGAGGAGGCGTCCTCGGGCGCGGGGCCCAGGTCGGGAATCTTGGTGACGGTGGTCGAATATGAAGCCATTGAGAGGGCGAGGAGGGAGGCAGGGGTGGTCGAAGCTTTCCTAGCACCAGGGCGTATGGGTGGTTGTTGGAAAAAGGTGCGAAGGAACTGTCTGAACCTGGACATGGTTCTTCGTAGGCATTGACCTGGAGGAATCGAAGGGAGCAACGAGATATATAAAGAGAGCCGAGTATGCTTTGGAGGGGGAGAAGCGTCAGAGAAAGAGATATAATCAGGAAACAAAGACAGCATGGTATGCCCGCGTTGGCCGGCAGGGGATATGGGGTTCGACTAGACGGATCGCGTGTTCCACAGGGGGTTAGCGAAAGGGAGTAGCCTAATTCGACAAGGCTGCAGGCGCCGTACGTGTGTGTGCGAGTAGCTATATAGTGTGGCTTGGTTCTTGACACTTTTCAGCTGCCGGGCGTCAAATAACATCAATTACGCCGTGTCACAAATGATAACTCCTGGCCGTGAAAAACAAGTCACTGGTTTGCAGGGTAAGCAAGGCGTCAACCATCTGCGCGTCACCATCGACGTGTAAGTTTCGCTCATCCGTTTTTTCCATGTGTGTGTATGGAGATATCGGACATAGGAAACGACTGGGTTCCATAGCTCCCGTTCCCCGGCCAAGTTATGTGGTATGCACCGAACCACCTGTTGCAGGCCATCTTACAGACAGGGGACACCGGAGTTTCCAAAGTCTTTTCACCGACCGTTCCGTTTCCGATTTCCACTCTCGCTCTTCTTAGATATGACCAAGCCAGCTGCGGACTTCTGTGGACTCATCCGGCCCTGCGCCGGTGGTTCGTTTCGGAGACACGGTGGAATGGTCTCTCCGTCTCACGGGTGGTTGGTTGGCTTCCGGCACTAACTCCTTTTCGCATCATCTCTTGTTACAGTCACCACCCAAATTGGGGCCCTTCTCATCACATACGATAAGCTCAACCATGTTGGTTGGCCCATTGGTACTTTGCCATGCATGGCCGGTCGCCTCGACGATGGGTCGTATAGAGCAAGCCATCTACAGACGACGGACAATCGGCCGTATTTGCTACACCCTCGCAGACACATTCCGTTCGCTTACCGGTAGGCTCGCTCGCATTCGGATCGTGTGCTTGTTTAATCTACATAGTCAACGAGTCCTTCTACAGACTCGACTGCATGACGAACATGATCGAACGATCATAAACAAATGCTACTGGCCTTTTCAGAAAGTTGATCATACTCGATAGAACGCTAACCAACGCACCAAGTCTGCCCCTCAAACCCTGGCTTCAGAAAGTCCAGCTGTGTCTCAGAAGAGCAACTTCGTCACCCTCCCAATCTTGCCTCTCCATCGCCCGCCTGTACTGCATCTTCGCTCGGCGCATATTCACAGGCCACTTGTAATCCATCGCCAACACCAGCCGATGTGTCTCCTGCTGTTCCTCTCGCTGCGCCCGGTTTACCTCGTCAGACCAGGTGTGTCTTCTTAGCAGTTCCGCCTGGTGGTTATCTGAATTGTCGCACTTTGCATCAGAATCTGTCTCTTGATCTGTATCACCTAGTGTATTCAGTGCCTCTCTTAATAGCTCGAGGCTTAGACGCCAGGATGTATCAATCCTTTGTTTGTGTAAGTCACCTTTCTGTGGCTGAACCACGCAAACGTTCTTGGCTTCGCGTATATCAGAGCTCTCGGAAGTGTGAAGAACAGTAACCTCCTCATCTTCTTGCCCAGCCCATCGCCGTAGTTTGGCGAGACGATGAGGGATGAGTTCAAATCTATCCGTCTTGATCAAAAGCTGGTTCCGAAGACGGTACAGCTCGGTCTCGCAGTCCTGCACTATGCTGTTGTATAGGGTATTGTTGGCCTTGCAGCCCTTTGCCCAATCTTCCATGGAACGGCAATCGCGAAGCCACTCTTCCACTCTGCTCTGCGCATCCAACGGCAAACGGCGTTCTTGAACGAGAGACCGCACATCCCGAAAGTCCGCATTGTCAAACCCGTTCTGCAAGGTCTGGAGCTTCTTGTCCAGCCTTGAGATGCTACTGTATCTGCAAAGTGTGAGACAGGATGCTTGCCAGGCGGCTTGGGAGTTGGCTGAATTGCATGGCTTGGGGCTTTGCTCGTCTTTAACGGGTGGCTGCATCGTTGTTGCAGTCGACATCGTTGGGTTTCTTTCGGGGCATGCTTTGTAATCTGGCTCTCCCGGAAGCTCCTTTGTGTTTGGGCATGAAATGTCTGGACATTTGTGTCGTTGACGTACCTTTTCGCTATGCTTTCTCCGAAATCCAAGATGCAGTACTGGAGATGACAACCTAGTGGCGCCTCTTCCCGCCCAAATCCCCGGATCAAGCGCTCAACCATGGTTTTCGCCAAGTCAACTAACATACGAAGCGGCGTTGGAAGATAAACACGTCCAAACAGCAAGCAAAATTCAATCTTTGCTAGGACTACGCTGGTCCCTGTAACCGTCATTATCCGTCGTCATGGTATCGAGAAACAAGAACCAAGTATGCCCTGGACCAAAACTGCGCCCGAACGCTCAGCAAACAACTGAAACGAGACTATCCTTACAAGGGACGTCCATCAAGCCCCCCAAGACCTCGCAAAACAGTTTAAACATCCAGATTCCGGGTATCCTCTCTCATCTCATCACTTCCCAGCTCCTTTTCGAGCTCATCGGTAACGAAGCCCTCATAGTCGTCGAGATTCCTTTGCACATGGATCTTGAACTTGATGACATCGTTGAGCATCCGGTCAATCTCAGTATGAAGCTCTTCTCGCAGGGAGTTTGCACGGAGAACAAGCTGTTCGTACCTGTGGACCTCATTAATACCAGAACAGAGTAACGAACGGCACACGACAACTTACTCGATGCTGGTATTCATTTCACGCTGCTCCATCAGCTGCACCGACTCGGTCAGCGTCGCTCGCATCTTTGCTAGTTCCTTTTCCATCTTTTCAATTTGTGCGTCAGATGCCATCTTTTGCGTTGTTGTGACCTATGACATGTCAGTTAGCGACAGCATCAAATCTATCCAGTCAGTGTTAAACATGCCTCCTTTGTCTTCTCGTACTCTTCCTCCGCAGCACGGACACGGTGCTCTAAGGCCTCGACTTCATTGCGCTTGTCCTCGATCGCCTCCTTGATGCCATCGAGCAAGTCATGGTCCTTCATCATCATGTCCATGGCGACGGTTCTCCTCTCGGAGATCTCTTTCCTCAGTGTGAGGAAGCTGTTCTTGATCTGGCCACGCAGATCGAGGTTAAGAATGTGGGCAGGCTGGTACCCAGTGACAGGGTCGGCAAGGAGGCGGTCGCTTGGGGAGGCACCGCTGGATCCCTTGAGTTGCGACGAACTGAAATCTGGGCCATCGTTGACCGTCACCTGCAGCTCGTAATCCTTGCCGTTGGCGTTGACTGCTGTCGCCGGTATCAAACCAATCTGATACGCCAGGGTGTTGTACCTGTCGACCATTCTCTCGAGTTCGTCAAGCTTCCTGCTTGCTTCGAGTTCCTTGTCGGCGACTTTTTTCTTGACTTCCTCCAGCCTTTGTGATGCGGACTCGATTCCCTTTTGCAGACGTTCTCGTTCAGCTGTCATGCGGTCGATATCCTGCATGCTAATGCCTAGATCGTCCACAGCCTTCTGCAATCCTCGCCGCTCGTCCTCAACTTCCCGTAGCTCCTCATTGAGTTTTTCAAGCTCCTCCTGGAGAACCTGTATCCGTGTTTCGTACTTGTCGGATCTTTGCATTGCCAGCGCATTGTATTCCTCGAATTTGACCTTATCTTCTTCCATGATTCTGAAGTGGTTGTCGAGTACAGCAGGATCCGGAGTGGACTTTTCAAGGTCTTCAATTTCGCGCAACAGACGATTATTCTCCCCTTCAAGCATCTCGAGTTCGGAAGTATATTTGGAGTTGGACTGCTCGAAAGCCTGCGCCATCCGTTCTATGTGAGGGGCTAGTGCTCGGTTCGCATCCTCGTCGTCGGCGTCCTCGTCCATGGCAAGCCAGTCCCTATATGCTTTGCTTAGGAAGTCGAAAATGATATGATCGCCGGTCACATCAATACCACTCTCGAGGCACGCATCGTCGTATCGGTTGCAAGCATAGCCATCCAGCATCTGCGCCAGTTGCATCATCCAGTGTAGCAGCCCTAAAAAAGTGCTCCAGTTCTGACCACCGACGGCTGCAATTTGACTCTTGGTGATGCTTCGTTCGTACGGGTACCGAAGCTGCTTCAAAATTGGTGGTACTTCTTGGTCGATGTTCTTCTGGAACTTGTGGCTCGGATCGATGCGGCGGTACAACCACTGGAACATGAAGTTGAAGTCCTTCTGTGTAGGAGATTTGATAATGTTCTGGGAAAGCGTATGCTTCATCTGCATCTCGAAGTTGTTTTGGGCCAGGTAGTCCAGCAGTTCCTGTCCTATTCTGGCCTGGTATGATCGGTCTCTCAACGGGCGAGGGTCACGAGGCACGCCGGCAGGCTGAGGTGCTTGCTGGAAGAAGCTCTGGTGGCTCATCGGCCCAGCGGTCGAAGTTCTTGCGCGATAAACGCTGCTTCTCCTATCCGCGTCTTGTGAGGAACGCCCTGGCGCTGGCGTTGGTGCGAAGGACTTATCGCGCATCGAGGTCCGCTTCACCGAGGAAAGGCCAAGGTCTGCAAGGTTGGTGCCGGACGAAGAGCGCTGGAACATGGGCTGGCTAGGTCGTGAAAGCGCCAGAGAATGTCTGGAGCCGGACATGGAGCGCCCATGGCTATTGGAGTATGGCGCACCGGCACCTGAAGCGGATCGTTTCATGGCGGAGGCGGGTTGTGGTAAGCCGGTATTGTAGTTGATGCCTCCTAAGGTCTGCGAAATGTATCAGTAAATTTGGTTCTAGGAAGATTATGTTATTGCGACACATTCGTCTCGAGAGTAGAGCTGACCTCTCTTGGTCGGCGCACGCTCCACAGGCCGGTGTCTTGCGACATGGTGGGAGGGTGCCAGACAGTTGTGATTCAGGGGTCAAATCGCAGCCTACGGACTGGCGAAGAGACTGGGGATATGGAGTGAAGATGTTCGTGGCCTCTAGCAAGAGCAGGTTGTAGCGCGACAGCTGCTGATCAAGATGTTACGGTTTGCGTGCGCGTGTATGGGTTGTTGGTGGATGCGGGTGGGATGGCAAAGTCGGGCAGGTGCAAATGTCAATGGTGTTGTTGCTCTGGAGGAAAGTAAACAAATTGCGCGGCCCCTCGTTGATTGGCTGGGCGCATCCCCTCTCAAACAGTAGGCACTTGGACCACCACTTCACTGATGCCCAGCACGTGACAGTAAACAGAGTGGACCTCTGGGCGGAGTTGCTCGGCATTTTGCTGCATTAGGTAAGCACTCCAGACATTCCCCAGCCGCTGCTCTACGCCGAAGCCTCGGTTCAGAATCCGGCCACCCATCATTACGTATCGTCCCGTCGCGTGGTAGGCAAACCACTCGTCGGCTTTTCCTCCATTCACCAGTTGCATATGCCATTTGCCTTCGTCGCCTTTGTCACACAGCACCTCCTCTACTGAAGGAGAATGCGACGGGGTTGATAAGGCGATATATTCAAGATGGCGATTCGAGAGGATATCGTTGCCTCGGCGGTATGCAGGCCCTACCCCCATGTTTTGCGACTTGCGGCTGACTTCAATCCAGACGCAGTGTTAGTACCGCACGAATCGGCTGAACGCTCACCAGCAAACTGACCAACCCGTAGTTCTACAAGACCCAAGCGTCGCGAGCTCATCGATCGAAAACCGCGTCGCTTTTCTGCGGACTAAGAACCTTACACAAGAAGAGATCGATGCCGCTTTGTCGAGGGTAGGCGCCCAGCCCGCGTCAGCTGCTGCGCCGGGTCCGATGGCTGTCGCTCAGCAGCAGCAGCAACAACCATACTACCAGCCCTACCCGCCTCAGTACGCGGCATGGCAGCCGCCGCCGCCGCCGCCTAAGAGGGATTGGAGGGATTGGTTCATCATGGCGACCGTTGTCGGCGGTGTCAGCTACGGCGCATATGCATTAGCCAAGGTACCAGTTCTGCGTTTGCAACTCCTTGAGACAGAGGTGACTGACAATTTCCTAGCGATATGTATACCCTCTAATTGCACCACCGACCCCCGAGAGGCTTGAACAAGACAAGAAGTCAATCGAAGAGCAGTTTGACAAGGCTTTTGGGCTTGTCGAGCAGCTCGCAAAGGACACGGAGGAACTCAAAGCAGCGGAGCAACAACGGACAGAGAAGCTGGACACGGCTCTGACAGACCTGGAATCGATCATGCAGGAGCTGAGGTCAGCTAACACGCGGCGGGAGATTGAGACACAGCGCGTTAAGGACGACGTACAAATTCTCAAGGACTCGATCCCAAAAGCTATGAACACCCAGAAGGACCTCACCGACTCGAGACTGAAGGAGGTGAACACTGAGCTCACTAGCCTCAAAACCCTGATTACCCAGCGCATGAATGCGGCGTCGTCGTCCCCGGCAAGCACAAACGGTCTGCGGACTGGCGGAAATGCCACACCCGCATCTCCTGGACTGAACCGCCCTGCTGCGACGGGCAGTGACAATCAGGCGGGTAACACCGACTCGGCTGCTAACTCTGATACGTCCAAGACGACCGGCACGCCCACCTATAACAGGCCCTCGCCTTTCGGTGGTGCCACGGGCGCAAAGGCGTCGATTCCGGCATGGCAGATGGCCATGGCCAACAAGGACAAGGACTCTGTGGTCTCTTCGACAACGCCGAACGCCACCGGGGCCGACACTAGCTCGCAGCAACAACCAGCTGGAACCGCGTAATACCATGTCAGTCTCAAGGTTGACGTTCACTGTACAGTAAAGTAAACGGTATTAAGGAATTCATTGCGTTATGAACTGGGAGAGCGACCGATGTAATTGTGTTTTTGGGTTAGCTGGTACATTTGTACTAGACATGAAGCATTGAAAGCTAGCACTCGGGAAACGGCATAATGTATCCGAATGACAGATGTGACGGCTCACCATGTGCGGAAGTCAGCGATAAACCCTAGAACGCCCATTCAGGGTTGTTGACATGAAGGTAATGCTAGCAAGGGGCTTTTGACGTGTTTCACACGGGCCGGCTACCATAGGCGTGCCGCCGTTCTTATCCTCCACATGCGGAAAGGGCCTCGCGGGGAAAGGTTCGGCTAGGATTGGCGCCACGGTCTATTTGTGTTCGAACGGAGCTGTCCAGCTCACCCTGATGATCGAGATGGGATGGGGATGGTGACGAGACGACGACACGCAAGCTCCGTTAATGGAGACTTAGTGGGCTATCCGTGATGATCAGTAAGGCACGCGTATGTTTACTGTCCAAATAAGCAGTTTCATCGCCGAGCAGTGAGTTTGGACGATGTGCTGTCCGAGTACTATCTACAGAGTATTCTGCCAGGTGGTATAAGGTGTGCGAGCGACGTGGCCGAGCCACGACTAGCACGTAACTACTCCCAATGTATAGTGTTTTGGCTCAGCCCAGGATGGACAACTATCGGACGACCTCGCAAGTCAGACTGAAATGGGGGTGGTGTCGCCTGAAGGGGCTCGTTGCCGGGGCCGTAGCATTGGGCGTCTTTCTTTCTTTTTCCAAGCGACGTTTAAACAGCAAGGGCTGGGCAATTGAGCAAGGGGGTGAATGATCCGCAACGCATCTCTTCGTAAGTCGCTCTCCATTCGGCGACGGGTGCCAGTGTTGTACTCTACGACCTGGCTACTGCGTGCGGTAATCCCAAGTCAAATTTGCTTAAACCCACAGACGCCGAAACCCTACTGAGTCGAGTGAATGGTGTTGCAGCCACCTTTTTTTAATCTGTGACTGAAGAATGCAGAGTGCGGGTGTTGATGCTGATCATACGTAGGCGTGTCTATAATGTCTGCTGGGTCGGTTGACAGCATCATGTTGTGCAACGACCCTTTGATTGTAGAATATGCATGCCTTGCTTACTCAGTGAACTCTCCGATGAGTGCTTCCTCACGGGAGACTCTATCGTGATCATTCGCGTGCGTGTTTTTGAGTCCGTCTTAATATTGAAATGCTGCCTCCAATAAAGTATTGTTTGATGTCAAACACTGACGGATTTGCTGCCGCTCTCCTGCTTCTTCCACTTCTAAAGTTACTCCTCCGGTGTCTACTGTCGCAAGAGAAATAGGCATCAGTCGTCTGGTCCATGCACACCCACCGGCTCCATTTCCTTCTCCCAGCAGCCAACAACAAGCAACCAAATCGTGTGGGGTACTTTCCCACCTCAGCTTTCCCGCAACAATTTCCTCTTTCGTCCGTCCTTGCGGCCCTGTCCCGGGACGCCGTGAAGCCCGCCGATGGAGACAATGACCCCGTCTCATCGCCTGGTTCTCCTCCGGGCCGGGATTGTCAATGGAGACAAAACATCTCAACTGCCAGGCCCATCCCCGCCCTGCATCTGCCATCTCAATCATCGTTACAACTGAAGCATACCGTCGTGCTGCTGTCTCTTGACTTTCGAGGCGCATGCCCCTCGCCAACTTACTGAATGAATTCTGGACTGCATCTCGTTCTCGCTAGCCACTCACGACTTCTAGAATCCTTCGCATTGCCGTACTCTTAACCCGCGCTCGCCACTCACACTCCATATTCGCCCCTCCCCTTCGGTCCCTCGGCGTCTCATAGCCCTCCATCTCCGCTGCCACCAGCAATGGCAGAATGGAAAACTGGTGGTGGAATTGTCCCCCCCGGATCTGGCCGCCCGTGCTATGGCACCAATAGTCTTTGGCACAGGACCCATGGGTCCAATGAAGGAGCTAACGGTGTGGTGAAGTCGACTAGACCGCCCACCCATCTGATGGCCACAAACGATTCGTCGATTGAATATTGTCAACCGAGGCTCATTGCCAAGCGGCATGCCATCGCCTCGTTCACCGTCTACGCCTCTCGCCTCTCGCCTCTCATTAACCAACCACACTGACCTCGTTAGTTCTCTTCATCTTCGGTGTTTCTGACTTGAGGTCGTGCAGTGGGCAGTAGGTCTCATCCGCCGACATTACCTCTGTACTCTTTTCCATTCATCGTTCATCCTGTCTTCAAGCACGTCTCCAAGGTAGCGACTATTCTCACCTACATCGAAGCTCCACTAGCTCAGTTACCCTCCTTGCCATTTCACCTTGCTACCCTGTTTCGGGATATCTCGTCCAAGAGATCAATTTGTGGGTGGGTGTGTGTGAGTGTATGGCTGCCACATCTGTTGACCAGGGACCGCAGCCAATACTCCGTCCATCTGAACATCTTGTCAGCCCCAAATCCTTAACCGTTACTACCACTGTGGACGAATTACAGCCTTCTTCTTCCGGGGTAGCGTGTGCTGTTCATGTGTTTCAACCTCCTCAGGCATAGCACCTGCTTGGCTCGCTCAACTTCGCCTACTTGCTTCTTCCTCCCCGTTCAATATCCTTAACTAGGCGCCGTCTGCCGCCCCTTTCCCTCTTCAAAATGTCTACCTCCTCGTTCGACTTCCCAAATCCACTCAACATGGACCCTGCACAGCTCAAATTGTTGCTCTCGCTATTACCCAAGGTACCCTTGATAGCCCGGGTGGCCATTCTCCACGTCCTACACATGTCCAAGTCGTCCCAGTACCTCGACTTGCGGAGCGACCTCATCGTCTCGGTCCTACGCTCATACCTACAGCCGACCAAGCTACGATCCATCACTTCCACCCAGAAGCTCGCCAACCGAGATAGCGGCGTCAAGGGAAGGATCTGGGTCTCCACCTACGCCAGTCTGGTTCCAGAAACCGATGTCCGTGATGCTCTCGCCGGAGCCATCCAGTCACTGAGGACGCCAGATACGCCGGAGATCGATCTGCGTCTGCCGGACATTGTACCCGTGGAGGCTGAATGGACAGGTTACCGTGCTGGTGCCACGGATGAGGAACGGCCACCCCAGGTTGGAGAAAAGGAGAAGTACGAGAAGCTCCAAAAAGAGGTCACCAGCCCCCTGACGGTATTGTACTTCCATGGTGGAGCGTACTACCTCCTCGACCCGTCGAGTCACCGTCCGGTTACCAAGAAGATAGCCAAGCTGACGGGCGGTCGTGTGTACTCGGTCCGTTATCGACTTGCCCCGCAGAACCCCTTTCCGGCGGCTCTTCTGGATGCCCTCATCTCCTACTTGACACTTCTATACCCACCTTCAGACGCCTACCACCAGCCAGTTGATCCGAGACACATAGTCGTTGCCGGAGACAGGTAAGCCGTTCAACCCCGTCCACCCCGAGTTTGCAACGCTGACCAAGTCGCAGCGCCGGAGGCAACTTGAGCCTCGCTTTGTTACAACTTTTGCTGGAACTGCGCAGACAAAACAGGAAAATCCGTTGGCACGGCGAAGAACGTGACATCCCACTACCTGGCGGGCTTGCTTTAAACTCGCCGTGGCTCGATATTACACAAAGCTCAGCAAGCTGGGACGCCAACAAAGACTTTGACTACCTTCCAGCTGCCGAGGCATATGCCAAATACAATCCGCCACCATGCGAAGCATGGCCCTCGAACCCCCCACGAACGGCTCTTTATGCAGACGATGACCTTTTGGCGCACCCACTAGTGACACTTGTCATGGGCCGAAACTGGGAAGGCGCGCCACCCGTGTTTATCTGTACGGGATGGGAGCTGTTGGCGGACGAAGACAAGTATATGGCTCGCAAACTGCACGAGAATGGCGTGCCAGTGGTGTTTGAAGAGTACGAGGGCATGCCACACTGCTTCTCCCTCATCCTGACAAAAACGCCGAACGCGAAGCGTTGTTTCGACGGCTGGACTGGGTTCATGAAGAAGATCATAACGCATCCGGATACCATCGACTCCAAGGCCATCACAGTCAAAGCCAAGACGCTCGAAGAAGTCTCTCTGACCTTTGAGTCTTTGCTGAGCAATGTTAGCGAGGAGGATATGCACCAGAGGGTCCTGACGAAGAAGGAGATGAGTTTGGCATCCGCTCCAGAAGCAGTACCGAAGCTGTAGGGAAGAGCAAATCACAGATGGCCTACATACTTTTGGGAAGTGTTGATAGATTTACATGTTCGACACCATACGATGTAATTAGCTTGCAGTCACGCACAAAAGAAAGCATAATAAACGCACGGATGGAGAGAGATTATGGAATAAGGAATGCATGCCGTCTACCCGTGTTGCATTCTGGGATGATCTCGTTGAAAAGGAGACAGATCTATGAAGCCAAGACATCGCCCGGATTGTAGAAGTTTGCGAGCGAGACGCGTAGTGCGAATACGGAGATGATTGCTATGGTACCTGTTCGCCTTTGACAAGACGACAAGCAAGATATAAGAGTGTAGTTACAGCACACTCGGTGTTATGTTCTGTGTCTAATGTAAGCATTGCCATCACACAGAGCAGGGCAGCAAGATCTTGTATGGCGTGTCCGCTGCTTTGATACCCAGTCCCGGGTCCTGCGCTCGCTCACCCGCCTCCTACCAGTCCCTCGCAATCAATGGTTACAAAATTCCCCGAAACTGCAAGGGGCTGCCGTGTCCACTAATCCGGGACCAACGTCTACTCAGCGACTACCCCCCAGCGACCCTGGGAGCTCCCCTCGGTGGCTGGAGTTCAGTCCCTTTACGGGGGAGGGGTACCCTTAAGTGGACCAAGGTACACTGGAGCTGACCTACATATGCGACCCTCCCCCCTTGTCAGAACCTTGATTAAGCTGCGGCCCAAAACGTGACGCTGCGGCGCGACGACGTTAAAAAAATCCATTTCACTTTATAGCGCGTCGTCGTATCCGTACACTCACTCACTCACTCACTCACTCACTCGCACTGGGTGGTGACATATCGGGATCTCTCGCCGGATCTCACAACCTGCAGGGAGGAGAGCATCCCCCTTTCATCACAAACCACGCTCCCACGTGGATTGTACTCCTCCGGAGGCCTCTGACTGACAAGATGGAGCGCCATAAAAAGACCGTGTCCAAGATCGCCGCCGCCGTGCGGTCCTTCTTCGACCGCCGAGAGCCTTACCGCATCTTCCATGGCTCGACCAACAGTACCCGACCCTTCCGTCGGGACCGCTTTGTCGACATAAGCGCTCTCGGCAACGTCCTCGAGGTGGACAAGGCCCGCCGCACCGCGCTCGTCGAGCCCAACGTGCCCATGGACCGCCTGGTCGAGAACACTCTCCGCCACGGCCTCGTCCCGCCCGTCGTCATGGAGTTTCCTGGCATCACGGCCGGCGGCGGCTACGCCGGCACCGCGGGCGAGTCCTCGAGTTTCAAGCACGGCTTCTTCGATGATACCATCAACGAGGTCGAGCTCGTCCTGGCCAACGGTGACGTCGTCCGCGCCAACCGGAACGAGCGCGCCGACCTCTTCCGCGGCGCCGCGGGCGCCGTGGGCACCCTTGGCGTCACCACCATGATCGAGCTGCAGCTCATCGAGGCGAAAAAGTATGTCAAGACGACGTACCACCGCACCCACAGCGTCGCCGAGGCCGTCGAGACCGTCCAGGCCGAGACCCTCAATGCCGACAACGACTACGTCGACGGCATCCTCTTCTCAAAGGACCACGGCGTCGTCATCACCGGCAAGCTGACGGACGAGATACCCGAGGGCAGAAAGCCCCAGACCTTTAGCGGCGCCTGGGACCCCTGGTTCTACATGCACGTCAAGGACCGCACGCTCACCGCCGGCTCGGGTCACGGCGACGCCGCGGCGCCCGTCGTCGACTTTGTGCCGCTGGCCGAGTATCTCTTCCGCTACGACCGCGCCGGATTCTGGGTCGGCGCTGCCGCCTTCGATTACTTCAAGTTCGTCCCGTTTACGCGCTTCACGCGTTGGTTCCTCGACGACTTTCTGCACACCCGCATGCTCTACCGTGCTCTGCATGGCAGCGGCGAGTCGGCGCGCTTCGTCGTCCAGGACCTCGCTCTACCCTACAAGAACGCTGAGCGCTTCGTCGACTACACGGCCGAGAACTTCAACATCTGGCCCCTATGGCTGTGCCCGCTGAAGCAGACGGCGCCGCCGACCTTCCACCCGCACACGGGCGAGGTCGAGACGCTCTCCGCGACGGCGGCGGACGGTAGCCCCAGCGACGCCGGCAGCACCGTGACGGCGCCGAAGCCGATGCTCAACATCGGCCTCTGGGGATGGGGCCCTGCGAACCCCGACGAGTTTGTGGCCAAGAACCGCGCGCTTGAGCACAAGCTGCGCGAGCTGGGCGGCATGAAGTGGTTGTACGCGCATACGTACTACACCGAGGACGAGTTCTGGCAGTCGTACGACCGGCAGTGGTACGACGGCCTGCGCGAAAAGTACGGTGCCACAACGCTGCCGACCGTGTACAACAAGGTCAAGGTCGACGTCGAAGCGCGCAAAGAGGAGCTCAAGAGCTGGCGCAACGTCGTCAAGTCCAAGCCGCCCATCGGTGGGCTCTACGGCATCTACAAGGCCATCCAGAGCAAGGACTACCACCTGCATCGCCGCGCCGAGTGGAAGTACAAGGGGGAGAGATGAAGTACGGAAAAGCGGCAAAAGCCTTGTTTGAAGTTATTTGATGGCTATGGCCAGTAGACTCTCACGCTGCACAAGCTCATGGTGGAAACGGCCCAGCATAGCACCCACAGATCGTCATGTGTGGCATGTACTAGTAGTGTAGCATCACGCCCATCCGGAAAAGGGGGCCTAGCATTTTGGCATATAGACAGCGTGGTATCATACGACGCATCGATTATTTGGCCTGGAGGCCCTTCGGCAATAAGCATGGTTCAAAAGCCGTGGTTTCAATTCATTCATATCCTCTTTCAGCTTCATCAATGGTGATGCTCAAATACGCCCCCATCTGGCCCGGTATATACAAATTCCCCTATTACGAGGCGCTGTCCCACGCGACATGGTTCTCTCCCCTGTCGAGACCTCTCATCTGGTCGTGATCCGTGGCGCGCTTCTGTATGTTCCTCCGCTGATTAAACTACCTCGTGCTGGCCGCTCTTCTTCAGCAATGATGTCGCAAGATTTATGCATCCACCTCTATTTGTTCGCAATTCCAAAGGTCCAAAAGTGCTCTTTCTGCAAAACCGCAGGGCTCTATGCCTTGATGCTGTAGGTGCGCTGGAACTTCTCGTTGACATTCTCGAGGTAGTAGGTGCCAGGGGCGATGGTGGAGGGGTCACCCTTGGGCTTGTAGTCCTTCTGGAGGTGAGCCTGGTGGCGGAGATCACACATCTATAAATCCTTGTTAGTAGGCTTATCCTTGTACTTGTGGGTTGGGGTGCTTCTTACAGCCTCGTAAGCCTCGGGGGCCAGCTTGCGGCGGGCCTCCAGTCTGGCGGGAATGTCGAGGGCCTTGGCAAGGGGAGAAACGTCTCCGTTGATGCGCAGGGAGAGGAAGCTAGCAGCCAGACCGGAACCGTAGCTGAAGACACCAACACGCTTGCCCTTGAGAGTGGCGGCGTCGACGTGAGAGAGCAAGCTGGCAACACCTCCCCAGACGCTACCGCAGTACATGTTGCCAATGAGAGTGGCGACCTGGGCACCGGGAGCGACTCTCTCCTGGTACTTCTTCTTGGTGAGACCCATAAAGGTCTTCTCGACAACCTTGTCGGTCAGTGACTTCTCGTAGTCCATGTCGCGGAGCTCGGGAGCAACCTCGGCAAAGACGGGGCTGTCGGCATCGGCGAGGTAGTCGTGGTACAGAAGACGGGCGTACGACTTGGCGACGAGCTTGCAGTTGGGAGCATGGAAGGCCAGGTAGTCGAAGCGGTCCAGGTTGGTCTTGGGGAGCTTGGCCTCGCCGTTGGTGCCGTTGCCGTTGGCGTGACCGTTGGCAGCCTTGGAAAGCTTGGCCTCGCGCTTGTTGTACTCGCGGTAGGCAGCATCGAGAGCCTTGGTGTAGCAAGTTAGGGAGTAATGGCCATCAACGTAGGGGTACTCGCTGGTGAGGTCGGGCTTGTAGAAGTCGTAGACGTGGGACATGTAGGTGCCGCGCAGACCGGGCTCGACAACAACGGGAGCGTTGGGGCCAATGAGCATGGCAACGGCGCCAGCGCCTCCAGTGGGGCGGGCGTTACCCTTAGCGTAAAGGGCAATGTCACCGGCAACGACAATGGCATCACGGCCGTCCCAGGCCGAAGACTCGATCCAGTTGACAGCGTTGAAGAAGGCGTTGGTGCCTCCGTAGCAGGCGTTGACGGTGTCGACACCCTCAATGTTGGTGTTGTCGCCGAAAAGCTGCATCAGCACAGACTTGACCGACTTGGACTTGTCCAGGATGGTCTCAGTGCCAACCTCGAGACGGCCAATCGAGTTGGTGTCGATGTTGTACTTCTTAATGAGGTTGGAGGTGACGGTCAGGGCGAAAGAGTAGATGTCTGCAGAGAAGCGCAACATGTCAAAAGGGGCACGAAAACAGGGAATTGGCAGGCAAACTCACCCTCGCGATCGTCGCAGAAGGCCATCTTGGTCTGGCCAAGACCGATGGTGTACTTGCCGGCGCTGACGCCATCAAAGGTCTCCAGTTCGGATTGCTCGACGTACTAAGTGGTGGAAGCCAGTTCGTCAGTGTGAAGTTCAATGTAGCGCGAAGAATCTCGACGAGGGGCAGCACGCATGAGGGCATGGGTGGCGGAAGAAGCAAGACACGAGGGGTAAATTTGGTGGCGTGTGGGTTGCGACTTCGGCGATGAGGGGCAGCGCGTGGTTTTTTTTTTTTTTTTTTCTGGTTTTTTTTTGCTTGGGCTTCCCCGTCTGTCTCCCGTGGTTTGTGGTGGTGGTGCTGGTCACTGGTGCGAGTGGCGCGAAAGTGGCAGAAGTGAGACCAACCTGGCTGGGGAAGTAAACCTCAATGGCCTTGATGCCAATGTTCTCGGGGCGGGAAGCCATTTTGGGGGGCGCGTTCGAGTAGCTTGAAGATCTGGGAGAAGGGTTGAGGAGAGTTGGATGTCTAGGAAAAGTTGAAGAGTCAGTCTCCAGTTCTCACTTATGAACTTGAACGCCTTTCACCGCCGTTTTAACCAGCCGGCAAAACAGTCACTAGAGGTGCCCAACGTGCAGAAGACAAGGGTCTTCCAGCACGAGGGGGAGAGGGGAGGGAAGGGTAGGAAGAGGGGGAGGGGCAATGAAAGCCCAACACACCTATTGGCACGGAGACGGCGACTTTTCGATGGAGGGAAAAGTGTGATGCGGAAGGTTTAGACGGAGGAGACAAAGTCGAATGGGTGGAAAGAAGAAGCAAGAGAGAGAGGGTTGGTGAGAAGAAAAGGTGTTGGGAGGAGACGAGCGAGGAGTAAAAGTGTCGAGGGGTCGAGGGGCGTTTATCTCTCTCTTTTAATTTTATTTTTATTTTTTTCTTGGTTTTCCACAAGCTCTTCTGCAGACGATAGGAGGCTAACGGCAGCGGCACAAGCAGGAGGAGAGGTACGGACGGGGGAGGAGTGGTTAATATTAAAAATCCCCACTGACGTAGCAGCACACGCCGTAGCACCGCGCGCAGAGAGCCAAGTATCCGTTGATGGATGGGACGGGACGGGATTGCTGCTGTTGTACGTGAGTACAGAGATACAAGACGGGACACGCATCGCAACCCGGACGTACCTCAACTCACACTTTGGGACACAGCGAGAGGAACGGCGGAGATGGCGGCGGGTGTGTGACAGGCGGTGGCTTGGTTGGGAGGAGTGTGCGCACAACAAGGACACCTACGCCCAGCCCGATCCAGGGTTTTTTTTTCTTGGGGGTGGGAGGGTTTTTTTCCCCGTTGTTGTTCAAAGTATGGTCTGCTCTTACCCCCTTCCCTGTCCTGACTTCCCAAGCACCCCCCCAAGGCTGATGAGGTACTCTCAACAGATACTTTGCTCTCCTCGGACTGGATTCGTCCCAGACAGTCGGACTGAGGCAAGCCGCTAGCTTGAGGTGAAGATGACCTGCCAAAGCTCCCTAGGCAAGGGTTGGCAAGCAAGGTACAGGCTGTTACCTTATCCAGACGCCTGCGCCAACGACCCATCGTCGTGAGGTTGCCTTGGCTCCGTGTGCTGCTACACCGTAAGAACAGACACACCCTCGGCCGCAGACCTTGGCCTTCGTCTCGCCTAAGCTGTCCAGGTTTGTCACGTTTGCACTTGGCCCGGCAAAGCCAGGAACAGAAAGACAAAACCCCCGAAGCATACGGCGTTCCTCGGTGAATAATGTGCCCTGTCGAGCTTAAACAACGTAAGACGGGTAAACGGATGGGGGGCCTGTCAAGCTGGCTAACCCCCGACTTCGCCCGCCCACCTGAAGCAGCAGCACAGCAGCAGCGTCGACGAAATGCGGAAGTACCCCGGCCAACATTGTAGGGGAGCGTTGTTACATAGTACGTAGATGATGTTAAGTTGCGATGGGCCCTGGGTCGCGGACAGAGTACGAAACGGTGCAGCTCCAGACTCGGACTTGGTCAAAGACTGAATAGAGCGCGACGGAGTATGCCTGTGTATGTGGGGGGGAGGAAATGTTGCGAAGTAAGGATGGGAAATGGGGGTTTTTCCCCATCAGAAGAACACTGGTACACGACGTGCGAAGTATCTTTCGTTGATTGAGTGGGATATCGGAACGCCCGTGGTGGGCCTAGGTCGTCGACGCTAGAGAAAGATATACGTACCGCCGAGCGGGACCAACTGCTAAAAGGCAAGGTACCTTATCAATCAGCGGCCCCATTCGTAAAGAAGTCGACTTTCGGCAAGTACCTGTTCGTACTGCCTCCTTCACGCATTTTGCATTGAGGGGGTGGTGCAATCTCCAGCAAACAATTGCGCCTTCCGAGTTGTACTTCGTTGTTTCTGCTGGCTCGATTTGGGATGTCGACGGGGATCGCAGTTTGGCCAAAGCAAGACGGGCGTGTGGTCGGAACGAAGCGGTAGCTCTTATCAGCGCTTATCTTATCGCTTTCGACAAGACAAGTGCATGAGGTAGTGAACTTACCGAAGAATGCGTTGTGTTGGAGAAATGGCCCGACTCAAGACAGCCAAAGCCAAGGTGCAACAGCTAAGACTGAGTGGCAGGCATGGATCGGACAGACATGTGGAAGCGCCTCGTGTCGCTAGCCATTTCAGGTGCTCTTTTCTCCCATAGCCTTTTCTTTCTCTATGTATCTCATTTTCCTTTCTTCCCCTCGCGCCACAACGTCTACACACAAGATACGTGAAGTGAGATGGAGGTACATGATAACACGACAAAACAGGTACTTTGCCCTTAGTGTGCTGTAGATGCTTCGCGTCGCATATTGAGGATCCACTGGACCGGCCCGCAGACGCTTCTTGAGGCCAGCAAAGCGGCAATTGGAAGCAGAATTGGCCGCATGCTATGCAACAGAGGGGAGAAGAAGAAAAGGAGAGAGAGAGAGAGAGAGAGAGAGAGAGAGAGAGAGAGAAAAGCGAGGCAAGAAAAGGCCGCACGAAACACGCACTGGGAAGCGAAGCGAAGCGCATCCGGCGGGCATTGAGTTTGCTGTTTCGTTCATGGCATCTTCCCTCGAGAGACGGCGGCCACTTGAGGCACTCGTCCAAACACCGCGGCGATCCAAGGTCCGGACACGGCCATCGCCAGCGAATGAGACTCGACAACAATCACCCGATGCCCCGGCTCGACTTTCCTCCTTGACTTCCACCTATAGTACAGATAGATACCATGCAGTATCTCCGACGTAGCTTTCCAGGTGCAGAACCACTAAGCATAGCAAAGCAAAGCAAAGCAACTGCGAGTCGTGGACATGGAGACAGACTGGAACAGACGACCCCTCTTCCTCGCTCGCCGCTGCCCCTCACCTCTCGGACGGCTCTCTCTCTCTGTGTTCATTTTCCACCCGGCCCCTCCCCACCCTCGTCACCCCGCCAGTCGCGGAAAGATTGTGGTGCGCTGCGGATACTCTTACATAGCATTATGGTACATACATTGTACCTTTGCGTTGCTACAATGCCCGGGCCGACGAACAAGAATCGTCCACTCAAAGTCGTGCTTCTCGAGTCCCGCTGGTGAAAGACGTGGAAGATGAAATGCTGCGCACGCCCTCGCGGCGTGCGATGAGATCCCGCAGGTGGTTCGCTCTTGCTGTTCCGGGCCTGGCGGTTCGCTCTTACTGTTCCAGGCCTAGCGATCCGCTCTTGCTATTCCGAGCCTAGCGTTTTCCACCATCAAAACATCCGTTGTTACTCAAACCATGATCTCTGGCGGCCACAGATTGAACCCATCTGGACTAGCTCCATGCAAAACGGTCATGCATCCCGACATTGACATTTCCCATTTGGTCCCCACCGACAGCCACTGGCCCCCAGCCAGGCACAGGCACAAAGGGAACACAGGGCAATGAAGGCACAGACGCACAAACAGGTACCTACCTACATAGTACGTACACGCTTGTTGAACTGCAAGGGGCAGCGCAACCCGGAGAAGGAAACGAGGAGGGGGGACAAGTGACAGCTGTGCCACCAAGCCACCGCATCGCGCAAAAGCCTCAAGCCATGACGATCCCTCGCGCACTTTGATTTCCACGATATTGGCTCCATCATCAACCGGGTTTTGGTGTTTGTGTCCACTTGTGGCTGAGCCTTTCGCCTTACCGAACTTGGGAGTTGGCAAGCTCACAGAAGCTTTCGGGGGAACCCTTACAGCTTCCATCACGAACTGCTTGCTGCCGTGCCGCTCTCGTCATCAAGCAACCTTGTCGACGTTCGGCCCCTGTCCAGCTGGCAACGGCCCCGGCAGACGTAAGAACTGTTGCGACCTTTCTTCGTGTGACGGTATCCCTACAAAGAAAGTCGCAAGCCATCTTGGCCTCCGATGAGTCCATACCCATATCGACGATCCCCCTCCCCACTGTCTGTTTCGACCTCGCATCGCCGCGTCGGTCCTCCGACATCAAGGCCCCTCTTCTTCTTCCTTCTGCCTCCTCGTTCGCGGTGACTGCGGGCACCGGTACACACGGGTGATCCACATGAGGAACTGCCCCGTAACGACATGGCATTTGCGCGCTACAAGTATGTCTTCTTTGTACGACCTCGCCGACTTATACCCAGCCAGCTGGCTCGAACTCCGAGGCCCTTCGACCGAGTGTAACAAACACCAAGTCTAAAACTTTTTCCCCATTTCCCCCTCCTTCACTCATTGTCATGCTCTGTTCCGCACCGCGACCGGAACTCGCATCGGCCCTCTTGCCTAAGCCAGATGACCTGGCCCCTCATCCCCAGCTCCGAGGGTGTCTAGTCTTGGGATACTTGGAAGAATAATCAATTGCCCAGCACCGCACAGCATGGCGAGGCAAAAGCACTTGCCAAGCACGCACAGAACCTCCTTCGTCATCCGAATATCTTCATCTGCCCCCCCTCTCTTAATGCCCCTGTTCTTTTGACTAGGGAAACCGTCTGCGATTAGGGCACAGTCACGCCCCTCCATCCGACGCATCGAACCGTTGATGATGACATTCTGCCTTACTTGGCCCCTCTCTCGCTGAGACCCTGCGTCGCGTCAGTCCGTCGACACCTGCTTCCAGAAGTTTGCTGCGAGGTGCCGACATCTCCCGTGAGAAGCTGTTGTTGCAGATGACGTATCCACCGCCTCGGAGCTCTGAGACATGGCTTGGGCGCTTCTGCAAGCTGCGCCTGCCTGACCAACCAACCAGCCAAGAAACGAAGATGACAGTTGAATGCGTTGATGGCTGTCACGGCGGTGTTAGTCAAGACACTAGTATGGGCAATGGCCTTGGGGCTTGACGCCGTTGCACTGCCGCGCGAGGTTATTCACTCATGAGACCCTTTCGACAAATCTATTGTTTCGGCGAGCCCATTGTGTGAAGATACAATCATGCATTGTTATTACATACCCTAACTAGGGCGAGTACTCGTCTATGAAAGACACATTCGCCATGACATGGGATCGCGGTAAACCTCCGGATCTTCCCCATACCAGCCGCCAGTTCCAACACCAGTCAATGCGTAACCAACCATGTGCACCCCCCCCCCCCCCCCCCCCCCCC